>CAXASF010000624.1:0-40000 GCA_963971475.1 Chrysops caecutiens | reverse complement strand
TATTATTATTATTATTATTATTATTATTATTATTATTATTATTATTATTATTATTATTATTATTATTATTATTATTATTATTATTATTATTATTATTATTATTATTATTATTATTATTATTATTATTATTATTATTATTATTATTATTATTATTATTATTATTATTATTATTATTATTATTATTATTATTATTATTATTATTATTATTATTATTATTATTATTATTATTATTATTATTATTATTATTATTATTATTATTATTATTATTATTATTATTATTATTATTATTATTATTATTATTATTATTATTATTATTATTATTATTATTATTATTATTATTATTATTATTATTATTATTATTATTATTATTATTATTATTATTATTATTATTATTATTATTATTATTATTATTATTATTATTATTATTATTATTATTATTATTATTATTATTATTATTATTATTATTATTATTATTATTATTATTATTATTATTATTATTATTATTATTATTATTATTATTATTATTATTATTATTATTATTATTATTATTATTATTATTATTATTATTATTATTATTATTATTATTATTATTGGCGTGGCCTGGTTTGGGAGCGGTAGGGTAGCATCTGACCGGTCGCTGACCCAGATGTGCAACTACACGTGTTCCTGAACAAGTGCTTACATTACCTCCTCGTGGTGGCCCCCGGTAACAATTACAGCAGGCAACCGCTTCTGTGATTGGCTAAAATTGTAAGTGCGAAACCACAACGAGACGTAATAGAAAGAAGAAGGGATTGTTCTACGTCGTGACACACTGGGAGTGCCTTGAATCTCAAGGCTGATGTGAGCTAGCTCTGCCGAGGTGTCTGTCACGACGTACGATCAGGAACCAGCCGCTTCGGACCTTGATCAGGAAGTACGTATTGGACCCAAGGATAGAAGCCTGGGTTGCCCCGTGCGAGCGCCAATTCGTCCGTGTATCCCGGAATTGGTAAAGCGTAGGCTGGGCCTCAGGGAACTGGGGTAGGAAATGTCCGAGGGTATACCCGCTCCCAGCTATTACGGCCCGCACCCTTACGTACGATGCGCTGGCACACACACATATGGATTCAATTGAAAACAATAAACAAACAAAGAACGTACCAGAACATGGAGAACACAGTAACGGAAACGCAGGTGAAGTCACTTCACAAGCAGCCTTTAAACGAAGTGGTATGTTAATGCGAACGCCACCAGGAAAAAGTGGCTACGGACCACCAGGTAGCTCATGCTGCTCAGGAAACATGACTATAGCATCAAGCTCAAATATGCAACAAGTCGAAACTGAATCTGAAAGCACCAGACCAAATGAAAGTGTTAATCATGAGCAAGCACAGGAAACGCCAATTCACACGCCTCGACAGGATAAAATTGGAGGGTCGCCAAGACAGGAGTTTATACTCAAAATGAGGACAGAAGAGGATGCCGCACTCACCAAATGCAGAAAAGCACTCCGGGAGATAAAAATGGCAATCAAAAAGCAAAGGAATATATCCAAGACTGTTCAAGACAGTGTGGACGAAATGTCGGAACTTTTCGAAGTTATCACAACCTGCCGCAAATCGTGGCAAAAGGCGGAGAAGGAGATCAAAACGGCTGCCATACGAAATGGGCACTCGGAAGTCGAAACACCAAACACAAGCAAGAGGGCGGCGACAAGCCCAATTAACCAGGATGCGGAAAAAAGGGCCCGCGAAAGGGGACCCGAACCCGAGAAAGAGGAGTGGCAAGTTTCTGGAAAAAGACGCAGACCCACCAACGATAAACCCAAGGCACGAAACGGGACGAGTTCGGTATCCGATGATAACAACCCACCCACAAGACACCGTACAAGGCCCAAATCCGAGAAGGCGCCAGAGATTGTCTTGATCAGGCCTGCAGAGAACAAATCATACGCGGACGTATTATCTGCAATGAAAAAAACGGTGGACCCAGAAGTGACAGAGACAAAAGTGCGGACTATACGTAAGACTAGAGCTGGCGAAGTATTGCTGGTACTGGACAAAAATTCGAAGAACGTGGCACAATTTGGCATGGCCGTGAAGGACGCAATCGGAGAATCAGGCAGCGTACGAGAGATAGGCACGAGAACAACTATAGAAATCCGTGACCTGGACGCATGTGCTGAGAAGGAGGATATAGAGGAAAGCCTGTACACAATCCTCAAGTCAACCGACCCACGGCGAGAAGTTGGAGCACATGACGCGGAAAAACTATCCGAGACACACAAAGCCAAGACACTAGAGCAACCTTGGAAAATAGCGGTACTAGGTCCAAACACTAGGGGACAGAAAATGGCACTTGTGGAACTTAACAATGAACACGCAGACAAGCTCCTAGCTACAGGAAAAATGAAAATTGGTTGGGTGGTCTGCCGCATCAGGAGGCGACTCACTGTTACCAGATGCTTTAGGTGCCTTGGATATGGGCACATATCAAGAAATTGCGATGGGCCGGACCGCAGTAACATGTGTTATAAATGTGGAAAAACAGACCACAAGGCGCGAAATTGCTTAAACGCACCACTTAAATGCGTACTGTGTGCTGACCTGAAAGATGAAGGAGCACAGTTGACTCACATAATGGGGTCCGGAAGGTGCCAGGCATATAAAATAGCCCTAGAAAATGCAAGAGAATACAAACGATGATGAAAATTCTCCAGGGTAATTTGAACAGAAGCAAAACCGCCGATCAACTACTGACTCAGCTCACACTGGAATACGCAGCTTCAGCGGTGATCATAAGCGAGCAGTATAAAAACAAGGACACTTATGGATGGTTCCCAGACAAATTAAACACCGCAGCAATATGGATCCCGGACATCGTTAAATATCCAATAATAGAGCATGGAAGCCACAACGGTTTTGTATGGGTAAAATTCTCACGACTTACCATCGTTAGCTGCTACCTCACCCCAAATGAAAGCATGGCAAGTTTTCGTGAAAAAATTGACGATCTTGAAGACACCCTCCGAGAACTAGACAAAGATATCATTGTGGCTGGAGACTTTAATGCTAAATCAACCGCATGGGGATCCCCAACGACCGACAGCAGGGGTAAATATATCCTTCAAATGGCAGCCAGACTTTGCCTCACGGTGCAGAACATAGGCTCCGTCTCAACCTTCAGGCGCCCAGGCTACACGGAAACAATCCCGGACATCACTTTAACGACCGAGCATGTAGGACATCTCTTGGCAAATTGGAAGGTGATTGAGGACTACACCGGCAGCGATCACCAGTACATCGTGATGGAAGTCAAAACGAAGAGCCAAGAAAGACAACCCGTAAGGGAAAACAAAAGACAAAAAAGATGGAATGTTAGGAAACTTAACCAAACGGTGTTACTCAGGGAACTCTACAGAGCCGAAGAAAATTTATCGCAAATGACACTGAGAGACGCGGGACAAGTTGTTGACGCAACTATGCGTCTGTTACATGACGCTTGCAATGCCTCAATGCCCCGTAACGGATCACCCCGGAATGCAAGAAAAGCGGCCTACTGGTGGAATGACGAAATAGCTGAGCTACGGAAAGTATGCCTAAAAAAACGACGACTAGCGCAAAGAGCCAAATCGAAGCCCGAGACATCCTCCAGATCTGCCGAACACAAGGACGCTAAGAAACAACTCCGACAGGCCATAAAGCGAAGTAAATCGCAGTGCTGGAAAGCGTTGATCAAGGACGTCGACAACGACCCATGGGGTCTGGGGTACGAAATTGTCATGAAAAAGCTAAAGACGCAAACAAGTGGTAGCTGTAAGAATCCCAATATCATCTCGAATATAGTAGATGCATTATTTCCAACCCATCCAGTGAGAGCACCCGATACAATTGAAGACGTACCAGAGAACGAAATACCACTTTTCAGTGCAAGTGAACTAGAGACAGCAGCCGCATCACTCAAACCTAACAAGGCCCCCGGTCCAGATGGCATACCTGCCGAAATACTTAAAATCGCAGTACAAAGATGCCCTTCCCTCCTGTTGAACATGTACAACGCATGTCTAGCAGAAGGTACGTTTGACAAAAGATGGAAAATACAACGTCTCATTTTACTTGACAAAGGAAAAGGACAACCTAGCTCACCTTCGAACTACCGCCCGCTATGTATGCTGGACACGGCTGGAAAGCTCATGGAGAAACTGCTCCAGCCACGCCTGCAATCGGCCATCCAATCAAAGGGAGGTTTATCAGGAAACCAATACGGATTCAGAAAAGGCAGATCAACAATTGACGCAGTACAGACGGTCCTACGTTATGTAGATGAAACTCGAACAGGGAATCATCATTCCCGAAAAATAGCGGTAGTGGCGACCCTGGATGTCCGAAACGCCTTCAATTCAGTCAAGTGGGAAGACGTACTGGCCGAGTTAAAATCAACGTTCAAGATACCGGCGTATTTACTTAGAATAATGCAGGATTACCTGAGGGATCGGATACTTGTCTACGACACATCCGAAGGCGAGTGCCGTCGCGAGGTCACCGCTGGAGCTGCACAAGGCTCGATCTTAGGCCCAGACCTCTGGAACATCGTTTACGATGGTATACTAAAAATGCATCTTCCAGAGGATGCTCACCTGGTAGCATATGCGGACGATCTAGTGGCTATTATACTGGCTCGTAATGCAGAGCAAGCTCAGTGGAAGCTTAACCAAGTGCTGAGAAGAGTGACGGGATGGATGAGCGACCATGGATTGGAGGTAGCAGCAAACAAAACCGAGATATTGATGATCACCAGGAAAAGAATTCCCACGATTATCCCAATAGTAGTATCCACAGACGAAATTCTAACTAGTCCAGCGATTAAATACTTGGGAATAACACTGGACACAAAACTCACGTTCGGACAACACATACTAAGGGTGGCACAAAAAGCAACAAAAGTGACACAATATCTAAGCCGCCTCATGAGCAATGTTAATGGACCTACACCGAATAAAAGGCGGGTATTAATGAACGTAGCACAATCGATCATGCTCTATGGGGCGGAGATATGGGCCGAATCGCTCTTGAAAGATTGCTATAGGAAACGTCTGGGGGCCGTCCAAAGGAGAGGAGCCCTCCGAATAAGCTGTTCATACAGAACGGTATCAGAGTCGGCAGCTCTAGTTGTTGCAGGAGTAATCCCAATACACCTACTCGCCCAGGAAAAGAGGCGTATATATATGAAAAAACATGACGAAAGGACATCAGAGGTCCTTAATCAAATGCGAATCGACACTATTGCTCGCTGGCAAGAAAGCTGGGAAAGAAGCACGACAGGTAGATGGACAGCACGTCTAATTCCGCACATAAAACCGTGGATAAGCCGGACTCATGGAGAGGTATCGTATTACTTGACACAATTCTTAACGGGACACGGCCACTTCCGAAAATACCTCTACCAAATGAATAAAACAGACAGACCAGAATGCAAGTACTGCGCTAACAAACTGGACGACGCTGAACATACTTTCTTCGTTTGCGATAGATGGACACAACTGAGGGAAAATTTGACGCAAGCAGTAGGAAACATCACCCCAGACACAGTAATAGACACTATGATACAAAAGAAGGACTCCTGGGATAAAATTGCCAGATACATAGAAGAAGTACTGAGGACAAAGAAAACTGAAGAAACAACGACGCAACGATGAACGTAAAGAGAGGAAAATACAACGAGAGAAGTACCTCAAAGGTAATAACGAAGGAGATCTAGACACAATTCCGAAGTAATGTGAAAACGGTCCCGGGATTGGCAAAAGTCTAGGACGGGTTTGTGCTTTTAGAGGGTATACTGCTAGCAGGGATTCCCACACTACCCATGAGCGTGCGAAACAAGCTCTGGGTGTCCATAAAGGATTTTTACACAACTCCCAAAAAAAAAAAAAAAAAAAAAAAAAAAATTATTATTATTATTATTATTATTATTATTATTATTATTATTATTATTATTATTATTATTATTATTATTATTATTATTATTATTATTATAATTATTATTATTATTATTATTATTATTATTATTATTATTATTATTATTATTATTATTATTATTATTGTTATTATTATTATTATTATTATTATTATTTTTATTATTATTATTATTATTATTATTATTATTATTATTATTATTATTATTATTATTATTATTATTATTATTATTATTATTATTATTATTATTATTATTATTATTATTATTATTATTATTATTATTATTATTATTATTATTATTATTATTATTATTATTATTATTATTATTATTATTATTATTATTATTATTATTATTATTATTATTATTATTATTATTATTATTATTATTATTATTATTATTATGGCGTGGCCTGGTTTGGGAGCGGTAGGGTAGCATCTGACCGGTCGCTGACACAGATGTGCAACTACACGTGTTCCTGAACAAGTGCTTACATTACCTCCTCGTGGTGGCCCCCGGTAACAATTGCAGCTGGCACCCGCTTCTGTGATTGGCTAAAATTGTAAGTGCGAAATCTGCGTTGCGACGCACTGGGAGTGCCCTAGATCACGGGCTGATGTGAGCTTGCTCTGCCGAAGTGTAAGTCGTGGCGTTTGATCAGGAACCAGCCGCTTCGGACCTTGATCAGGAAGTACGTATTGGACTCAGGGATAGAAGCCTGTGTTGCTCCGGGCGAGCGCCAGTTCGTCCGTGTATTCCGGAACTGGTAAAGCGTAGGCTGGGCCTCAGGGAACTGGGGTAGGAAACGTCCGAGGGTATACCCGCTCCCAGCTATTACGGCCCGCCCCCTAACGTACGATGCGCTGGCTACAAAACTTATGGAAACAAACACAACCGCAACAGCAAAAAATAAAAATGCCACAGGATCTGAAACATCAAACAATATAAAAACAGGGGAAGTAGATCCCTCGAGAGCATTCGAGAAAAGCAGCATCTTGATGCGAACACCACCAGACAGACATACCTCCGCACTAAACGGCGCTTCGGGTAGCGCAGCAAATCGAGAAGCAGCTTCAAATGCAGCCACAAAACAAAATAAAAGAGCAGAAGGAACACTCAAGCTTAGCACCCCCCAGAGAGAAGCAGAAGGCTCACCGAGGGACAGACTCAAATTTCAAAACAATATCACACCCAAGGAAGCCTTCAAGCTGATGATGAGAACTCTGCTTCATCGGGATGACGAGTTTTTGACTAAAATCAATGCCACAGTGGCAATTATTCAAGGTGCTATAAAGGACAACACAAATATGGCTATAAAAGAAGGAACAAAGATACTAACAGAACTATTAGAAATGGAGGCAATTGTCCACAAGGAGCGGAAAGCTCAATGTGAACAATATATAGAAATAGCAGCTCACGGTTTCCAAAAAGAAGAAAGCACTGTACTTTTGACTTCACAGGAGACTCGAGCGGCTTCAGACAATGGACGAAACTTCAGCAAAGGTAAAGAAATGCCACTGAAACGAAAAGCAGAAGACAAGGACACTCTAATGCAGCAAACCGACGAACAAGGACACCAAATAACGGTAATCAAAAGAGCAAAGCGACTCCATAAAGGTGTCGCAGAAGATGCGAGTGCAACCCCAACTACTGCTCAGCCAAAGCGAAGCACACCTCATGGCAAGAGAACGGAAGTGAAAGAAACTAAAGGAAACAAGACACTGGAAGGAAGGGAATCGGAAAAAAAGATTAATGAAAAAAACAAGAGGCACAGACTGATCAAAATAAGAGGCGACGCTATCATCCTGAAGCCATCGGACGGCAAAACGTTCTCTGACGTGCTCAAAGCGGCACAGAATGTTAAGCCGCACGAAACAGGTGTCACAGTCCAGGCAGTTCAGAAAACGAGGGACAACAGCGTCCTGATCAAGATAGCTAAGGGAGCTGAAAATAGAAATGGTTTCTGCGAGGCCCTGAAGCTAGCAGTCGGAAAGGACGCCACTGTTAAGGACTCTGAACCCGGAGTAACACTAGAAATCAGAGACATCGACAGCCAGCAAAACGAAGCGACCGTTAGAGCGGCGCTAATAAAAACGACGAATGAGAAGGCCCACATAATGAAATGCAGACTTTCCTTAGAAAATTCAAGAGGGCAGAAAATTGCAAACGTGACAGTGGACGAGGATACCGCTAGGGCGATTATGAAAACTCGCAGGATAACTATCGGATGGGTTAACTGCCGGGTCAGACAAAAACACCTGATTAACAGATGCCATAAATGTTTGGGGTTCGGACATCTGCAAAGAGGCTGCAACGGACAGGACCGATCCAAATGCTGCCTCAGATGCGGCTGCGAGGGACACAAGGCGGCAGACTGCAAAACTTTAAAATGCTTCCTCTGTACGAAGCTCGTGAGGACGATGGATGAACTAGAGCATATACCAGGAACTGGGGCCTGCAAAGCTTTCAGAAATGCTCTTGCCGCAGCGCGAAAACAGGAATACGTCTCATGATGCTCACTTTTTTACAATGTAATCTGCACAGAGCTAAGCAAGCACAGGATCTGCTACGAGAAATCGGAATGGAAACTGGGGCGGACGTGCTGATAATCAGTGAACAACATCACGATGTGGACGGCCCAACGTGGTTCACGGACAATACTAAAACAGCAGCCATATGGATACCAGACCAACGAAAGACAAGGACTGAGAAACACGGCAAAGGGAACGGCTTTGTATGGGTCCAGATAAAAGGAGTGATAATAGTTAGCTGCTACCTTACACCGAGCGATAACACCAAAGCGAACTACAGGAAGTTAGAAGAAATAGAAGACTTTCTCCATGGAATCAATAGCGAGAAAATAGTCGCCGGAGACATAAATGCAAAAGCTGTAGAATGGGGCGAACCCTATACCAACGCCAAGGGAAGAAAGATTCTAGAAATGGCCGCAAGAACTGGTCTAGTGGTTCTCAACACAGGAACAGCTTCCACTTTTCGAAGGATGGGCTGCAAAGAAACATACCCTGATGTATCCTTCGCCACGGAGGGAATCTACAGAAGAATTAAAAAATGGCGGGTACTAGAAAGAGAGAACCTCAGTGACCACATGTACATTAGTTTTCAGCTCTGCACACAGGAGCCAATTACTTTTACGGACACCCAACCCAGGTGGAATCCCAACAAAGTGAACGAGGAGAAGATGAAAAGAGCTCTACAGACGGGATACGCAAGAATTCCTGCAGGAATCCGCATGGTTACAACTCGAGAAGATGTAGAGAAATTAGCAGATATGAGTCTGAAAATCATCGCACGCGCTTGCGACAAGGCTATGCCAAAAAAAGGAAACCGACGAGGCAAAAAACATGCTTATTGGTGGACAGACGAGATAGCCTCCCTCAGGAAAATGTGCAACACGCTGAGAAGACGCGCTCAACGAGCAAGAAAAAATACGGACCAAACGACCAAGGATACTGAATACAGAACTGCAAAGAAGAAGTTAAGGACAGCTATAAACCAGAGTAAAGCGAACTGCTGGTCGGAAATCAAAGACGACATAGAAAGGGACCCCTGGGGACTGGGCTACAAACTTGTTACCCGGAAACTAGGCTCAATGGCCCCAGTTACGGATATGAACGCCCAAAAAATGACGGAAATAGTAGACGCTCTCTTCCCAACGCACCCGCAGCGAGAAGACAACGCAAATGAAAGGCCCATGCAACTCTACGAAGTCTTTAATGAAGCGGAACTAATGGAAGCGGCAAAAAATATACAAAATCACAAAGCACCAGGGCCAGACGGGATTCCCCCCGAGGCAATGAAGATCACCGCTAGAGTCTGCCCTCAACTGCTTTTGGATATGTACAATGCATGCTTGAAAATGGGAGTCTTCTGCTCTCGATGGAAGACAGCTAGGTTAGTGCTTATAGACAAGGGAAAGACAAAAGAAATAACACCATCTTCTTTCCGACCCTTGTGCATGCTCGACACAGCGGGGAAAATGCTCGAAAAAATGTTAAAACCCCGATTGCACAGAGCCATTCAAGAGGCTGGAGGCCTATCGAACAATCAGAAAGGTTTCAGGAAGGGAATGTCTACTATCGACGCCATAAGCGAAGTGAAATCCGCAGTAGAAAAGGCATGGCACAGAAATCAACACTCCCAGGAAATAGTACTCCTCATAACGCTAGATGTAAGAAATGCATTTAATTCAGCACGCTGGATAGACATGCTAGATGCTCTTAGGGCAAAATTCAACATACCCGAAAACCTCATACGAATTATTGAAGACTACCTCCGTGACCGACGGCTACAATACTTCACGTCGGACCAAGGACACCAACTGAAGAACCTTACAGCAGGAGTAGCACAGGGATCAATCCTTGGACCCGACCTCTGGAACATCCTATATGATGGACTCCTCCGAGAAGAGCTACCTATAGGGGCTACCCTGATTGGGTATGCTGACGACGTTGCAGCAATCATCTCAGCACGAAAAGTGGAGAAAGCTGAAGCCATCGCAAGTAGAGTCCTGGCAAAAGTCAAAAACTGGATGGGAGCGCACGGCCTGGAGCTCGCGGAAGAAAAAACGGAGGTAGTCATACTATCAAGGAAAACGAGCATTCGGACAAGAGATATCCCAATAAACCTTGGAGGCATAACCGTGACCACAAAAGAGTTCGTGAAATATTTAGGGGTAACAATGGACGTCAAACTCAGCTATAAACAACATATAGACAGAGCCTGCAAAAAAGCGGAAAACGTAGTGAAAGCCCTCAGCCGCCTTATGACAAACATAGGGGGGCCCAGATCACTGAAAAGGAGACTTCTGATGTCGACAACAAACTCTATCCTTTTGTACGGTGCAGAAATCTGGGCAGAAGTAATGCAGAAGGAAAATAACAAGAAAAAACTAGAAAGAGTACAACGTACTAGTGCCCTAAGGATCGCCTGCGCTTACAGAACAGTCTCAAAGGAGGCGATTCTCGTTATAGCTGGGGTTACGCCGATATCTCTTCTTGCGTGTGAGCGCCAGCGCATACACCAACTAAGAAAAGAAGTATCAAAAGACGAAGCAACAAGACAAGCAAAACAGCGAACCCGGGAAATATGGAATGAACGGTGGCGTAGCACGGAAAAGGCTGCCTGGACAAAAAGGCTCATCAACGACCTGTCTACATGGGTCGATCGGCAGAACGGGGAGGTGAACTTCTATACCACGCAGCTGCTTAGTGGTCACGGCAACTTTCAGCATTACCTGCATAAAATGGGTAAAGCTGAAAGTTCGATATGTCTCCTGTGTGACAACGAAAAGGACGATGTGCAACACACTTTCTTCTACTGCGACGCATGGAGAGAAGAAAGAGAACGTTTGGAAGAGGAAGTTGGACAGCTTAACCCGGACAACATAGTGAATATGATGCTACAAAGTGAACAAAAATGGACGAGCATAGAAAGGTACACCCAAACGGTTCTAAGACAAAAGATGAGACGAATATCTCTACGCTAAACGGACGATGAAACAGAGAAAACTAAATGAATAAACCGAAACTGTGGAACAAGCAAAGCGGAAGAAGCGATTCAGCAGGAAGATGCTGAAACCTACCCTTCATGAAGTAATGTGACAAACGGATTCCAGAAGGGCGGGTCATCGCAAGATCAGGGACAGCATTGGAGTTGTTTTAGTGAATGAACACACTGTACAGCGGGGAACCCATTTCGCCGCTGTGCGTGCATTCCGCAAGGGGTGCATTTTTTCTCCAAGGCGTTAAAAAAAAAAAAAAAAAAAAAAAAAAAAAAAAATTATTATTATTATTATTATTATTATTATTATTATTATTATTATTATTATTATTATTATTATTATTATTATTATTATTATTATTATTATTATTATTATTATTATTATTATTATTATTATTATTATTATTATTATTATTATTATTATTATTATTATTATTATTATTATTATTATTATTATTATTATTATTATTATTATTATTATTATTATTATTATTATTATTATTATTATTATTATTATTATTATTATTATTATTATTATTATTATTATTATTATTATTATTATTATTATTATTATTATTATTATTATTATTATTATTATTATTATTATTATTATTATTATTATTATTATTATTATTATTATTATTATTATTATTATTATTATTATTATTATTATTATTATTATTATTATTATTATTATTATTATTATTATTATTATTATTATTATTATTATTATTATTATTATTATTATTATTATTATTATTATTATTATTATTATTATTATTATTATTATTATTATTATTATTATTATTATTATTATTATTATTATTATTATTATTATTATTATTATTATTATTATTATTATTATTATTATTATTATTATTATTATTATTATTATTATTATTATTATTATTATTATTATTATTATTATTATTATTATTATTATTATTATTATTATTATTATTATTATTATTATTATTATTATTATTATTATTATTATTATTATTATTATTATTATTATTATTATTATTATTATTATTATTATTATTATTATTATTATTATTATTATTATTATTATTATTATTATTATTATTATTATTATTATTATTATTATTATTATTATTATTATTATTATTATTATTATTATTATTATTATTATTATTATTATTATTATTATTATTATTATTATTATTATTATTATTATTATTATTATTATTATTATTATTATTATTATTATTATTATTATTATTATTATTATTATTATTATTATTATTATTATTATTATTATTATTATTATTATTATTATTATTATTATTATTATTATTATTATTATTATTATTATTATTATTATTATTATTATTATTATTATTATTATTATTATTATTATTATTATTATTATTATTATTATTATTATTATTATTATTATTATTATTATTATTATTATTATTATTATTATTATTATTATTATTATTATTATTATTATTATTATTATTATTATTATTATTATTATTATTATTATTATTATTATTATTATTATTATTATTATTATTATTATTATTATTATTATTATTATTATTATTATTATTATTATTATTATTATTATTATTATTATTATTATTATTATTATTATTATTATTATTATTATTATTATTATTATTATTATTATTATTATTATTATTATTATTATTATTATTATTATTATTATTATTATTATTATTATTATTATTATTATTATTATTATTATTATTATTATTATTATTATTATTATTATTATTATTATTATTATTATTATTATTATTATTATTATTATTATTATTATTATTATTATTATTATTATTATTATTATTATTATTATTATTATTATTATTATTATTATTATTATTATTATTATTATTATTATTATTATTATTATTATTATTATTATTATTATTATTATTATTATTATTATTATTATTATTATTATTATTATTATTATTATTATTATTATTATTATTATTATTATTATTATTATTATTATTATTATTATTATTATTATTATTATTATTATTATTATTATTATTATTATTATTATTATTATTATTATTATTATTATTATTATTATTATTATTATTATTATTATTATTATTATTATTATTATTATTATTATTATTATTATTATTATTATTATTATTATTATTATTATTATTATTATTATTATTATTATTATTATTATTATTATTATTATTATTATTATTATTATTATTATTATTATTATTATTATTATTATTATTATTATTATTATTATTATTATTATTATTATTATTATTATTATTATTATTATTATTATTATTATTATTATTATTATTATTATTATTATTATTATTATTATTATTATTATTATTATTATTATTATTATTATTATTATTATTATTATTATTATTATTATTATTATTATTATTATTATTATTATTATTATTATTATTATTATTATTATTATTATTATTATTATTATTATTATTATTATTATTATTATTATTATTATTATTATTATTATTATTATTATTATTATTATTATTATTATTATTATTATTATTATTATTATTATTATTATTATTATTATTATTATTATTATTATTATTATTATTATTATTATTATTATTATTATTATTATTATTATTATTATTATTATTATTATTATTATTATTATTATTATTATTATTATTATTATTATTATTATTATTATTATTATTATTATTATTATTATTATTATTATTATTATTATTATTATTATTATTATTATTATTATTATTATTATTATTATTATTATTATTATTATTATTATTATTATTATTATTATTATTATTATTATTATTATTATTATTATTATTATTATTATTATTATTATTATTATTATTATTATTATTATTATTATTATTATTATTATTATTATTATTATTATTATTATTATTATTATTATTATTATTATTATTATTATTATTATTATTATTATTATTATTATTATTATTATTATTATTATTATTATTATTATTATTATTATTATTATTATTATTATTATTATTATTATTATTATTATTATTATTATTATTATTATTATTATTATTATTATTATTATTATTATTATTATTATTATTATTATTATTATTATTATTATTATTATTATTATTATTATTATTATTATTATTATTATTATTATTATTATTATTATTATTATTATTATTATTATTATTATTATTATTATTATTATTATTATTATTATTATTATTATTATTATTATTATTATTATTATTATTATTATTATTATTATTATTATTATTATTATTATTATTATTATTATTATTATTATTATTATTATTATTATTATTATTATTATTATTATTATTATTATTATTATTATTATTATTATTATTATTATTATTATTATTATTATTATTATTATTATTATTATTATTATTATTATTATTATTATTATTATTATTATTATTATTATTATTATTATTATTATTATTATTATTATTATTATTATTATTATTATTATTATTATTATTATTATTATTATTATTATTATTATTATTATTATTATTATTATTATTATTATTATTATTATTATTATTATTATTATTATTATTATTATTATTATTATTATTATTATTATTATTATTATTATTATTATTATTATTATTATTATTATTATTATTATTATTATTATTATTATTATTATTATTATTATTATTATTATTATTATTATTATTATTATTATTATTATTATTATTATTATTATTATTATTATTATTATTATTATTATTATTATTATTATTATTATTATTATTATTATTATTATTATTATTATTATTATTATTATTATTATTATTATTATTATTATTATTATTATTATTATTATTATTATTATTATTATTATTATTATTATTATTATTATTATTATTATTATTATTATTATTATTATTATTATTATTATTATTATTATTATTATTATTATTATTATTATTATTATTATTATTATTATTATTATTATTATTATTATTATTATTATTATTATTATTATTATTATTATTATTATTATTATTATTATTATTATTATTATTATTATTATTATTATTATTATTATTATTATTATTATTATTATTATTATTATTATTATTATTATTATTATTATTATTATTATTATTATTATTATTATTATTATTATTATTATTATTATTATTATTATTATTATTATTATTATTATTATTATTATTATTATTATTATTATTATTATTATTATTATTATTATTATTATTATTATTATTATTATTATTATTATTATTATTATTATTATTATTATTATTATTATTATTATTATTATTATTATTATTATTATTATTATTATTATTATTATTATTATTATTATTATTATTATTATTATTATTATTATTATTATTATTATTATTATTATTATTATTATTATTATTATTATTATTATTATTATTATTATTATTATTATTATTATTATTATTATTATTATTATTATTATTATTATTATTATTATTATTATTATTATTATTATTATTATTATTATTATTATTATTATTATTATTATTATTATTATTATTATTATTATTATTATTATTATTATTATTATTATTATTATTATTATTATTATTATTATTATTATTATTATTATTATTATTATTATTATTATTATTATTATTATTATTATTATTATTATTATTATTATTATTATTATTATTATTATTATTATTATTATTATTATTATTATTATTATTATTATTATTATTATTATTATTATTATTATTATTATTATTATTATTATTATTATTATTATTATTATTATTATTATTATTATTATTATTATTATTATTATTATTATTATTATTATTATTATTATTATTATTATTATTATTATTATTATTATTATTATTATTATTATTATTATTATTATTATTATTATTATTATTATTATTATTATTATTATTATTATTATTATTATTATTATTATTATTATTATTATTATTATTATTATTATTATTATTATTATTATTATTATTATTATTATTATTATTATTATTATTATTATTATTATTATTATTATTATTATTATTATTATTATTATTATTATTATTATTATTATTATTATTATTATTATTATTATTATTATTATTATTATTATTATTATTATTATTATTATTATTATTATTATTATTATTATTATTATTATTATTATTATTATTATTATTATTATTATTATTATTATTATTATTATTATTATTATTATTATTATTATTATTATTATTATTATTATTATTATTATTATTATTATTATTATTATTATTATTATTATTATTATTATTATTATTATTATTATTATTATTATTATTATTATTATTATTATTATTATTATTATTATTATTATTATTATTATTATTATTATTATTATTATTATTATTATTATTATTATTATTATTATTATTATTATTATTATTATTATTATTATTATTATTATTATTATTATTATTATTATTATTATTATTATTATTATTATTATTATTATTATTATTATTATTATTATTATTATTATTATTATTATTATTATTATTATTATTATTATTATTATTATTATTATTATTATTATTATTATTATTATTATTATTATTATTATTATTATTATTATTATTATTATTATTATTATTATTATTATTATTATTATTATTATTATTATTATTATTATTATTATTATTATTATTATTATTATTATTATTATTATTATTATTATTATTATTATTATTATTATTATTATTATTATTATTATTATTATTATTATTATTATTATTATTATTATTATTATTATTATTATTATTATTATTATTATTATTATTATTATTATTATTATTATTATTATTATTATTATTATTATTATTATTATTATTATTATTATTATTATTATTATTATTATTATTATTATTATTATTATTATTATTATTATTATTATTATTATTATTATTATTATTATTATTATTATTATTATTATTATTATTATTATTATTATTATTATTATTATTATTATTATTATTATTATTATTATTATTATTATTATTATTATTATTATTATTATTATTATTATTATTATTATTATTATTATTATTATTATTATTATTATTATTATTATTATTATTATTATTATTATTATTATTATTATTATTATTATTATTATTATTATTATTATTATTATTATTATTATTATTATTATTATTATTATTATTATTATTATTATTATTATTATTATTATTATTATTATTATTATTATTATTATTATTATTATTATTATTATTATTATTATTATTATTATTATTATTATTATTATTATTATTATTATTATTATTATTATTATTATTATTATTATTATTATTATTATTATTATTATTATTATTATTATTATTATTATTATTATTATTATTATTATTATTATTATTATTATTATTATTATTATTATTATTATTATTATTATTATTATTATTATTATTATTATTATTATTATTATTATTATTATTATTATTATTATTATTATTATTATTATTATTATTATTATTATTATTATTATTATTATTATTATTATTATTATTATTATTATTATTATTATTATTATTATTATTATTATTATTATTATTATTATTATTATTATTATTATTATTATTATTATTATTATTATTATTATTATTATTATTATTATTATTATTATTATTATTATTATTATTATTATTATTATTATTATTATTATTATTATTATTATTATTATTATTATTATTATTATTATTATTATTATTATTATTATTATTATTATTATTATTATTATTATTATTATTATTATTATTATTATTATTATTATTATTATTATTATTATTATTATTATTATTATTATTATTATTATTATTATTATTATTATTATTATTATTATTATTATTATTATTATTATTATTATTATTATTATTATTATTATTATTATTATTATTATTATTATTATTATTATTATTATTATTATTATTATTATTATTATTATTATTATTATTATTATTATTATTATTATTATTATTATTATTATTATTATTATTATTATTATTATTATTATTATTATTATTATTATTATTATTATTATTATTATTATTATTATTATTATTATTATTATTATTATTATTATTATTATTATTATTATTATTATTATTATTATTATTATTATTATTATTATTATTATTATTATTATTATTATTATTATTATTATTATTATTATTATTATTATTATTATTATTATTATTATTATTATTATTATTATTATTATTATTATTATTATTATTATTATTATTATTATTATTATTATTATTATTATTATTATTATTATTATTATTATTATTATTATTATTATTATTATTATTATTATTATTATTATTATTATTATTATTATTATTATTATTATTATTATTATTATTATTATTATTATTATTATTATTATTATTATTATTATTATTATTATTATTATTATTATTATTATTATTATTATTATTATTATTATTATTATTATTATTATTATTATTATTATTATTATTATTATTATTATTATTATTATTATTATTATTATTATTATTATTATTATTATTATTATTATTATTATTATTATTATTATTATTATTATTATTATTATTATTATTATTATTATTATTATTATTATTATTATTATTATTATTATTATTATTATTATTATTATTATTATTATTATTATTATTATTATTATTATTATTATTATTATTATTATTATTATTATTATTATTATTATTATTATTATTATTATTATTATTATTATTATTATTATTATTATTATTATTATTATTATTATTATTATTATTATTATTATTATTATTATTATTATTATTATTATTATTATTATTATTATTATTATTATTATTATTATTATTATTATTATTATTATTATTATTATTATTATTATTATTATTATTATTATTATTATTATTATTATTATTATTATTATTATTATTATTATTATTATTATTATTATTATTATTATTATTATTATTATTATTATTATTATTATTATTATTATTATTATTATTATTATTATTATTATTATTATTATTATTATTATTATTATTATTATTATTATTATTATTATTATTATTATTATTATTATTATTATTATTATTATTATTATTATTATTATTATTATTATTATTATTATTATTATTATTATTATTATTATTATTATTATTATTATTATTATTATTATTATTATTATTATTATTATTATTATTATTATTATTATTATTATTATTATTATTATTATTATTATTATTATTATTATTATTATTATTATTATTATTATTATTATTATTATTATTATTATTATTATTATTATTATTATTATTATTATTATTATTATTATTATTATTATTATTATTATTATTATTATTATTATTATTATTATTATTATTATTATTATTATTATTATTATTATTATTATTATTATTATTATTATTATTATTATTATTATTATTATTATTATTATTATTATTATTATTATTATTATTATTATTATTATTATTATTATTATTATTATTATTATTATTATTATTATTATTATTATTATTATTATTATTATTATTATTATTATTATTATTATTATTATTATTATTATTATTATTATTATTATTATTATTATTATTATTATTATTATTATTATTATTATTATTATTATTATTATTATTATTATTATTATTATTATTATTATTATTATTATTATTATTATTATTATTATTATTATTATTATTATTATTATTATTATTATTATTATTATTATTATTATTATTATTATTATTATTATTATTATTATTATTATTATTATTATTATTATTATTATTATTATTATTATTATTATTATTATTATTATTATTATTATTATTATTATTATTATTATTATTATTATTATTATTATTATTATTATTATTATTATTATTATTATTATTATTATTATTATTATTATTATTATTATTATTATTATTATTATTATTATTATTATTATTATTATTATTATTATTATTATTATTATTATTATTATTATTATTATTATTATTATTATTATTATTATTATTATTATTATTATTATTATTATTATTATTATTATTATTATTATTATTATTATTATTATTATTATTATTATTATTATTATTATTATTATTATTATTATTATTATTATTATTATTATTATTATTATTATTATTATTATTATTATTATTATTATTATTATTATTATTATTATTATTATTATTATTATTATTATTATTATTATTATTATTATTATTATTATTATTATTATTATTATTATTATTATTATTATTATTATTATTATTATTATTATTATTATTATTATTATTATTATTATTATTATTATTATTATTATTATTATTATTATTATTATTATTATTATTATTATTATTATTATTATTATTATTATTATTATTATTATTATTATTATTATTATTATTATTATTATTATTATTATTATTATTATTATTATTATTATTATTATTATTATTATTATTATTATTATTATTATTATTATTATTATTATTATTATTATTATTATTATTATTATTATTATTATTATTATTATTATTATTATTATTATTATTATTATTATTATTATTATTATTATTATTATTATTATTATTATTATTATTATTATTATTATTATTATTATTATTATTATTATTATTATTATTATTATTATTATTATTATTATTATTATTATTATTATTATTATTATTATTATTATTATTATTATTATTATTATTATTATTATTATTATTATTATTATTATTATTATTATTATTATTATTATTATTATTATTATTATTATTATTATTATTATTATTATTATTATTATTATTATTATTATTATTATTATTATTATTATTATTATTATTATTATTATTATTATTATTATTATTATTATTATTATTATTATTATTATTATTATTATTATTATTATTATTATTATTATTATTATTATTATTATTATTATTATTATTATTATTATTATTATTATTATTATTATTATTATTATTATTATTATTATTATTATTATTATTATTATTATTATTATTATTATTATTATTATTATTATTATTATTATTATTATTATTATTATTATTATTATTATTATTATTATTATTATTATTATTATTATTATTATTATTATTATTATTATTATTATTATTATTATTATTATTATTATTATTATTATTATTATTATTATTATTATTATTATTATTATTATTATTATTATTATTATTATTATTATTATTATTATTATTATTATTATTATTATTATTATTATTATTATTATTATTATTATTATTATTATTATTATTATTATTATTATTATTATTATTATTATTATTATTATTATTATTATTATTATTATTATTATTATTATTATTATTATTATTATTATTATTATTATTATTATTATTATTATTATTATTATTATTATTATTATTATTATTATTATTATTATTATTATTATTATTATTATTATTATTATTATTATTATTATTATTATTATTATTATTATTATTATTATTATTATTATTATTATTATTATTATTATTATTATTATTATTATTATTATTATTATTATTATTATTATTATTATTATTATTATTATTATTATTATTATTATTATTATTATTATTATTATTATTATTATTATTATTATTATTATTATTATTATTATTATTATTATTATTATTATTATTATTATTATTATTATTATTATTATTATTATTATTATTATTATTATTATTATTATTATTATTATTATTATTATTATTATTATTATTATTATTATTATTATTATTATTATTATTATTATTATTATTATTATTATTATTATTATTATTATTATTATTATTATTATTATTATTATTATTATTATTATTATTATTATTATTATTATTATTATTATTATTATTATTATTATTATTATTATTATTATTATTATTATTATTATTATTATTATTATTATTATTATTATTATTATTATTATTATTATTATTATTATTATTCAAGGACTTTACCCGCGGTGTCTAGCATGCATAGTGGGCGGTACGATGATGGTGCCAGTACATCTCCTTTGCCCTTGTTAATCAGCACAAGTCTTCCTATCTTCCAGGGGGAATAAAACAGTCCTGCCTTCAAACACGTGTTGTACATTCCCAGCAGGATTTTGGGGCACGCCCCGAGCGCCTTCTTTAGCGCTTCGCTGGGAATTCCGTCTGGTCCTGGGGCTTTCCCGTTGCGGAGGGAATTTATTGCTACCATCAGCTCCTCCTCGGTAAACAAAGGTATGTTTCCGACGTCTTCCACTTCTCTCTCTCTGATTGGGTGCGTCGGGAAGAGCGCGTTCACGATATGGCCATGACTTCTTCATGGTAAAGTCCTTGAAAAACTGCTGCAGCCCCGTCTATTATCGGCAATCCGGACAGCAGGGGACCTATGCGAACGTCAATATGGCTTCCGCCGGGGACGGTGCACTATTGATGCGATAAATGAGGTCGTTGAAGCGGTTCATAGAGCTGAGAGGGGTAATCACCATTCACGCCGAATGGTCTTATTAGTGACACTAGATGTTAAGAATGCTTTCAACTCGGCAAGGTGGTGCGACATTCTCGATGCGTTGGAGAAAACTTTCCAAGTGCCGGGATACCTACTCCGTATGATGAAGGACTATCTGAATGATCGAGCGCTGGAGTATGAGACTGTGGAAGGCATCCGCAGAAAGACTATAACAGCGGGGGCGGCGCAAGGGTCTATTCTCGGCCCGGATCTGTGGAATATTTCCTACGATAGCCTCTTGCGACTAGAGATGCCAGAAGAGACGCGCTTGGTTGGCTACGCGGACGATGTCGTAGCGTTGATTGCTGCGCGCACCTACGAGTTGGCGCAACTTAAACTCAACCAAGTCATGCGGAGGGTGAACAGCTGGATGAGCGAGCATGGACTTTCGTTAGCTGCAGCCAAGACGGAAATCGTAATCCTCACGAAAAGGAGGATCGAGAAGGCTCTGCCCATTGTAGTGGGAGATGAGCATATGCAGACAAAGCCTGCCGCTAAGTATCTGGGGGTGACAATGGACACTAAGCTCACTTTCGGAGAACACATTCGGCGGACGGCAGACAAGGCGGCGTTAATAACAACATATTTGAGCAGGATAATGGCTAACACCCATGGGCCAATGCCGGCGAAACGGCGACTATTGATGAGCACGGTGCAGTCCATACTTCTATACGGCGCTGAGATATGGGGCACCAGAATGAAAATCGAACGCTACAGGAAGCGCCTGGCCTCCGTACAAAGGAGGGGGGCTCTTAGAGTAACTTGTGCTTACCGCACAGTCTCTGAGCCGGCAGTCCTTGTCATTGCTGGAGTCATACCCGTAGGTCTACTAGCATTAGAGCGAAAGGCGATCTATAGAAGGAAAAGCGAGGTGGGAAGAGCCCGGGCAAGTACAGAAGAGAGAGGCCACACCTTGAGAAAATGGCAAGACTTATGGAGCACGGAGTCTAGAGGCAGATGGACGGCCCGACTTATCCCGCAGATTGAACCATGGGTGGGACGCGCGCATGGAGAAGTGTCGTACTACATGACGCAGTTCCTCAGCGGTCATGGGTGTTTTAGATCATACCTACATAACATGGGCAGGGCTGATTCACCAGAATGCCAGTACTGCGGGGTGGAAAAAGACGACGCAGAGCACACGCTGTTTTACTGTGAACGATGGGCGCAGCGAAGAGAAGGGATTGAAGCCGAGGTCGGTAGACTGACGGCCGAAAATATAGTGGGCCACATGCTTATGACGGAGGACAGGTGGAGAATGATACAAGGATACATTGAAGATGTCCTCCGCACAAAGCACAGAGAGGGTGAAATGCAGAGGGACCATCAGCCATTAGAGGTTAGAGCTTAGGAATTTCAATAGATGTAAGCCCATAAATAGCAGATGTGTGGTAGCAGTAGTTTAAGGCGATACATGGAGTGTAGATGTCATGGCGAGATGATATCTGACGGCTTGTTGCAGAGGTTAAGATTAGGGTGGTTCTTCCGCCTGTCTGGTGCGTGATAAAGAAGTGCTTGAAAAAACCTCAGTTGTAAAACACCGCCAAATAATGCTCGGTGTCTTGTGACTTAGGCTTAGACTAGAGCGCTTCTTCCGCCTGGCCGGGACGTGATAAAGAAGTGCCCGAAAAGAACCTCAGGCACAAAGGAGGAGGATACTCACCTCGCACCGACAGCAACTTACGTTTAAATTAAAGTTTTTATTATTTAGTATAAATAAGGTAGGATAGTATTAATAGGGTACAATTATAAGGGGAGTGTATAGGTATAGGAGTAAAATAATACACAATCGCAATAGGACAAAGAGTAATAGGTGAATAGTCGAATGACATATAATAGAACATAAGTAGCATAGATTTAACAATAAATTTAACAAACAACGGTGGAAAGACCCACAAAAAAAATTAACAATAGATTTAACAAACAACGGTGGAAAGACCCACAAAAAAAAAGGGGTCTCAGGGCAAGGCCCAACCTGAAGTAATGTGGTAAACGGTTCCGGGTTGGTGTCCTTGGAGTCCGAGGGAGGGGTTTTAGTCGGTAGTCGCATAGGAGTCCGACACAACGTCCGTAAACGGATTTCCCCTCCCTCGTAAAAAAAAAAAAAAAAAAAAAAAAAAAAATTATTATTATTATTATTATTATTATTATTATTATTATTATTATTATTATTATTATTATTATTATTACTATTATTATTATTATTATTATTATTATTATTATTATTATTATTATTATTATTATTATTATTATTATTATTATTATTATTATTATTATTATTATTATTATTATTATTATTATTATTATTATTATTATTATTATTATTATTATTATTATTATTATTATTATTATTATTATTATTATTATTATTATTATTATTATTATTATTATTATTATTATTATTATTATTATTATTATTATTATTATTATTATTATTATTATTATTATTATTATTATTATTATTATTATTATTATTATTATTATTATTATTATTATTATTATTATTATTATTATTATTATTATTATTATTATTATTATTATTATTATTATTATTATTATTATTATTATTATTATTATTATTATTATTATTATTATTATTATTATTATTATTATTATTATTATTATTATTATTATTATTATTATTATTATTATTATTATTATTATTATTATTATTATTATTATTATTATTATTATTATTATTATTATTATTATTATGATTATTATTATTATTATTATTATTATTATTATTATTATTATTATTATTATTATTATTATTATTATTATTATTATTATTATTATTATTATTATTATTATTATTATTATTATTATTATTATTATTATTATTATTATTATTATTATTATTATTATTATTATTATTATTATTATTATTATTATTATTATTATTATTATTATTATTATTATTATTATTATTATTATTATTATTATTATTATTATTATTATTATTATTATTATTATTATTATTATTATTATTATTATTATTATTATTATTATTATTATTATTATTATTATTATTATTATTATTATTATTATTATTATTATTATTATTATTATTATTATTATTATTATTATTATTATTATTATTATTATTATTATTATTATTATTATTATTATTATTATTATTATTATTATTATTATTATTATTATTATTATTATTATTATTATTATTATTATTATTATTATTATTATTATTATTATTATTATTCCGTGTGGGGTTTTCCATCGGACGCGTCCCCAGGTGGCGGATAGGGGAACGCTCTGTAGATATGCAGAGCAGGTACTTTCCACTCGCGGACCAAAACGGAGATTAGGCGAAAAAATCCAACGCACGTCTGTTCCCAAGGTGGGCGGTGCGCTGGTCAGCGTCTGTCACCATGTCAGGTGCGGCTGCCATAATGTTTGCGACCGGTACACGTTGCGGCACACTGGGAGTGCCCGGAGATGTCGCTGGTGTCCCGCCGGCGGTGTGGAAGGGCTGCTGTTAATTCAGCTGAGGTGGTAGCCGTGACGTGTATCAGGAGCCAGCCCCTTCGGTCCCTGGTCAGGGAGTGTGCATTGGATGCAGAAGTAGAAGTCTGCATTGCTCCGAGCGAGCGCAGGTCCGTCCGTGTATTCCGGGACTTGTTAAGCGTAGGTCAGGCCTCAGAGGACTGGGGTAGGGGCTAATGTCCCCGAGGGTATACCCGTTCCTGACTATTACGGCCCGCTCCCCTGCACACGATGCGCTGGTGATCAACAATGATGGATACTATTGGGAAAAACACAAACAATACGCAAAACAGAGAGAGAAAGGCAAGTGTAGAGGCCCAAGAAGGCATTAATGCACTGCACAATGATGAACTCTATAACGGAAGGACAGATGAAAGAATCCTTCCAGGAGCCTTTAGCCGAAGCGCGAAGGTGGCAAGGACACCACCAAGCAAAGATACACCTAAACCAAGCAGTTCGTTGATGCGCACGCCACCAGACAAAGTGGCCTGTGCACCAACGGGTGGTCTGCCCAGCCCGACAAACGGGTATGTACCAGCAAACGCAGACGCCCAAGAAGCGGAAAACGCTAATGAATCGATCCAAAGTAGCAGACAGGAGGAAAGAGGAGGATCACCGCGACACAACTTCATCGAACGAATGAAAAAGGAGGAGGATGCGGCACTTGCAAAATGCAAAAGTGCACTGCGAGACATCAAAGCAGCAATTAAAAAACAGAAAAATATCTCAAAGACTGTCCAAGACAGGGCCGATGAAATGACTGAATTGATAGATATTATCGAGACCTGTCGGAAGTCTTGGCGAAAAGCCGAGTTGCAGGACCAAAAATTGGCAACGCGGACACAGAACTTAGGCGCACAAACACCCATCACTAGCAAGAGGGCTGCTACGAGCCCGATCGAGCAAGAAGCGGGGAAAAAGCTATGTGAAGGAGTGCCGGAGGAGGAAGAATGGCAAGTTCATACGAAGAAAGGCAGAACCAAGGCCGTCAGAAATAAACAAAAAGAGCCAGATGTCCCCTGCCCCGGGCAAGAGACGTCTGTCCACCAGAGGCAAAAAAATAAGGAGAAGAAACGCAGGCCTCGAAGAGAAGCCTTCGTGATAAAACCGCTGCAAGGGAAATCTTACGCAGAGGTCCTAGGCATGATCCGGGCAAAAGTTAATCCTGCAGAAACCAACACGGATGTAAGATCCATTCGCCGAACCCGTTCCGGGGAACTGCTGGTGGAACTAGGAAAGGAGATGGGCGATAAAGCGGCATTTAGTGATGCCCTGAAGCGCTCGCTAGGAGACGGCGCCACGGTACGCAGTCTCGAGCCCAAGGAATCTGTGGAGATCAGGGACCTAGATGATCTCACTACAGAAGAGGAGGTGCTGGCGGCGGTTATAAGAGCTACAAGCGGGCTCGCTGAAAACCCTACCGTCTCCATCTCAAACAGTAACAGCAGGGGGCAGAAAAAGGCCACGGTCACGCTCAACACGAAGGGGGCAAGCCAACTCCTGAAGGCCCAGCATATCAAAATTGGCTGGGTGAGCTGCAGGGTCCAACAAAAATGTAACGTTCCACGGTGCTTCCGTTGTCTCAGCTACGGGCATCACGCCAGCACTTGTAAAGGGCCAGAAAGGAGTCGCCTATGCTTCAAGTGCATGAAAGCGGAGCACAAGGCCAAGCAGTGCTCGGCTCCGGATCACTGTACAATATGTGAAGAAACAGGCAAAGGTCCGGAAGGGCTCGACCACGCGCCTGGGTCAAAACGGTGTAGGGTATTCGCAGATGCCCTAGAAAAAAGCAAAAAGCTTATGAGATGATCCGTATCTTACAAGCTAATATGAATCGGAGTTTAACAGCGAATAATTTGCTGCACCAAATAGGAAACGAGAAAAAGGTGGACCTTCTACTCATAAGCGAGCAATATAAGAACTACCACTCTCCAGGTTGGTACCTGGATGAGCTTGGGACGGCTGCAATATGGGTAAGAGAACCAACCAAGGTGCGGGTGGCAGCGCATGGGAGCGGCCGGGGTTACGTTTGGGTAAAGAGCTCTGGAGTAACCTATTTCAGTTGCTATTTTACCCCGAACGAACCTATTCGATACTACAGGGACAAAGTGGACGCCCTTGAGGACAAAATCCGCCAAACGGGAGGAAGAGTGGTGGTTGCGGGTGATTTCAACGCCAGAGGCGTAGAGTGGGGCATGCCCGAGACCGATTCGCGGGGCAGATATCTATTGGAAATGGTTGCCCGAACAGGTCTCGCCATATTGAATATCGGTAACACTCCAACTTTTCGCCGTCCCGGATATAGAGGAACCATTCCTGATATCTCACTTGCTTCAGAGGGAATGGTAGCAGCAGTAAAAGAATGGAGAGTGCTCGAGGAATACACAGGAAGTGACCACCAATACATCACGTTCAGAGTTTATGATCGCCATGTAGCACCGACGGCCGGGCTGAGTGGTAAAAGACTGTGGAATGTGCGAAGCTTTGACGAAGATAAGTTCAAAACAGTACTCCTCGCGGGCCTGGCCAGTGTGAAACATCCACATACGACAGAGGACAGGTCGCTGGCGGAGAAAGCCGTTAAGGATTCCATGAACCTTCTTCATAGGGCATGCGAAGCGGCGATGCCACGCAGGAGACCCAGGCATAGCAAACGCCCCGTGTACTGGTGGACGACCGAAATAGCTGAACTACGGAGAACTTGCCTGCGCGTGAGACGGAAAGCGCAAAGGGCCAAGAACCGGGGGGAGGCAAGTGCCCTCTCCCTCGAGTACAAAACCGCTAAAAAGGTGCTACGATCCACCATAAGGCGCAGCAAGGTAGCACAATGGCGGAGGCTGGCGGAGGAAGTAAATGCGGACCCCTGGGGACTTGGGTACAAGATTGTGACTAAGAAACTGGGAGCGATGGCACCAAGACCCACCATGGAGGCAGAAGTCATGGCCCATATCGTGAACGCGCTCTTCCCGACGCACCCAATCAGAGAGAGAGAAGTGGAAGACGTCGGAAACATACCTTTGTTTACCGAGGAGGAGCTGATGGTAGCAATAAATTCCCTCCGCAACGGGAAAGCCCCAGGACCAGACGGAATTCCCAGCGAAGCGCTAAAGAAGGCGCTCGGGGCGTGCCCCGAAATCCTGCTGGGAATGTACAACACGTGTTTGAAGGCAGGACTGTTTTATTCCCCCTGGAAGATAGGAAGACTTGTGCTGATTAACAAGGGCAAAGGAGATGTACTGGCACCATCATCGTACCGCCCACTATGCATGCTAGACACCGCGGGTAAAGTCCTTGAAAAACTGCTGCAGCCCCGTCTATTATCGGCAATCCGGACAGCAGGGGACCTATGCGAACGTCAATATGGCTTCCGCCGGGGACGGTGCACTATTGATGCGATAAATGAGGTCGTTGAAGCGGTTCATAGAGCTGAGAGGGGTAATCACCATTCACGCCGAATGGTCTTATTAGTGACACTAGATGTTAAGAATGCATTCAACTCGGCAAGGTGGTGCGACATTCTCGATGCGTTGGAGAAAACTTTCCAAGTGCCGGGATACCTACTCCGTATGATGAAGGACTATCTGAGTGATCGAGCGCTGGAGTATGAGACTGTGGAAGGCATCCGCAGAAAGACTATAACAGCGGGGGCGGCGCAAGGGTCTATTCTCGGCCCGGATCTGTGGAATATTTCCTACGATAGCCTCTTGCGACTAGAGATGCCAGAAGAGACGCGCTTGGTTGGCTACGCGGACGATGTCGTAGCGTTGATTGCTGCGCGCACCTACGAGTTGGCGCAACTTAAACTCAACCAAGTCATGCGGAGGGTGAACAGCTGGATGAGCGAGCATGGACTTTCGTTAGCTGCAGCCAAGACGGAAATCGCAATCCTCACGAAAAGGAGGATCGAGAAGGCTCTGCCCATTGTAGTGGGAGATGAGCATATGCAGACAAAGCCTGCCGCTAAGTATCTGGGGGTGACAATGGACACTAAGCTCACCTTCGGAGAACACATTCGGCGGACGGCAGACAAGGCGGCGTTAATAACAACATATTTGAGCAGGATAATGGCTAACACCCATGGGCCAATGCCGGCGAAACGGCGACTATTGATGAGCACGGTGCAGTCCATACTTCTATACGGCGCTGAGATATGGGGCGCCAGAATGAAAATCGAACGCTACAGGAAGCGCCTGGCCTCCGTACAAAGGAGGGGGGCTCTTAGAGTAACTTGTGCTTACCGCACAGTCTCTGAGCCGGCAGTCCTTGTCATTGCTGGAGTCATACCCGTAGGTCTACTAGCATTAGAGCGAAAGGCGATCTATAGAAGGAAAAGCGAGGTGGGAAGAGCCCGGGCAAGTACAGAAGAGAGAGCCCACACCTTGAGAAAATGGCAAGACTTATGGAGCACGGAGTCTAGAGGCAGATGGACGGCCCGACTTATCCCGCAGATTGAACCATGGGTGGGACGCGCGCATGGAGAAGTGTCGTACTATTATTATTATTATTATTATTATTATTATTATTATTATTATTATTATTATTATTATTATTATTATTATTATTATTATTATTATTATTATTATTATTATTATTATTATTATTATTATTATTATTATTATTATTATTATTATTATTATTATTATTATTATTATTATTATTATTATTATTATTATTATTATTATTATTATTATTATTATTATTATTATTATTATTATTATTATTATTATTATTATTATTATTATTATTATTATTATTATTATTATTATTATTATTATTATTATTATTATTATTATTATTATTATTATTATTATTATTATTATTATTATTATTATTATTATTATTATTATTATTATTATTATTATTATTATTATTATTATTATTATTATTATTATTATTATTATTATTATTATTATTATTATTATTATTATTATTATTATTATTATTATTATTATTATTATTATTATTATTATTATTATTATTATTATTATTATTATTATTATTATTATTATTATTATTATTATTATTATTATTATTATTATTATTATTATTATTATTATTATTATTATTATTATTATTATTATTATTATTATTATTATTATTATTATTATTATTATTATTATTATTATTATTATTATTATTATTATTATTATTATTATTATTATTATTATTATTATTATTATTATTATTATTATTATTATTATTATTATTATTATTATTATTATTATTATTATTATTATTATTATTATTATTATTATTATTATTATTATTATTATTATTATTATTATTATTATTATTATTATTATTATTATTATTATTATTATTATTATTATTATTATTATTATTATTATTATTATTATTATTATTATTATTATTATTATTATTATTATTATTATTATTATTATTATTATTATTATTATTATTATTATTATTATTATTATTATTATTATTATTATTATTATTATTATTATTATTATTATTATTATTATTATTATTATTATTATTATTATTATTATTATTATTATTATTATTATTATTATTATTATTATTATTATTATTATTATTATTATTATTATTATTATTATTATTATTATTATTATTATTATTATTATTATTATTATTATTATTATTATTATTATTATTATTATTATTATTATTATTATTATTATTATTATTATTATTATTATTATTATTATTATTATTATTATTATTATTATTATTATTATTATTATTATTATTATTATTATTATTATTATTATTATTATTATTATTATTATTATTATTATTATTATTATTATTATTATTATTATTATTATTATTATTATTATTATTATTATTATTATTATTATTATTATTATTATTATTATTATTATTATTATTATTATTATTATTATTATTATTATTATTATTATTATTATTATTATTATTATTATTATTATTATTATTATTATTATTATTATTATTATTATTATTATTATTATTATTATTATTATTATTATTATTATTATTATTATTATTATTATTATTATTATTATTATTATTATTATTATTATTATTATTATTATTATTATTATTATTATTATTATTATTATTATTATTATTATTATTATTATTATTATTATTATTATTATTATTATTATTATTATTATTATTATTATTATTATTATTATTATTATTATTATTATTATTATTATTATTATTATTATTATTATTATTATTATTATTATTATTATTATTATTATTATTATTATTATTATTATTATTATTATTATTATTATTATTATTATTATTATTATTATTATTATTATTATTATTATTATTATTATTATTATTATTATTATTATTATTATTATTATTATTATTATTATTATTATTATTATTATTATTATTATTATTATTATTATTATTATTATTATTATTATTATTATTATTATTATTATTATTATTATTATTATTATTATTATTATTATTATTATTATTATTATTATTATTATTATTATTATTATTATTATTATTATTATTATTATTATTATTATTATTATTATTATTATTATTATTATTATTATTATTATTATTATTATTATTATTATTATTATTATTATTATTATTATTATTATTATTATTATTATTATTATTATTATTATTATTATTATTATTATTATTATTATTATTATTATTATTATTATTATTATTATTATTATTATTATTATTATTATTATTATTATTATTATTATTATTATTATTATTATTATTATTATTATTATTATTATTATTATTATTATTATTATTATTATTATTATTATTATTATTATTATTATTATTATTATTATTATTATTATTATTATTATTATTATTATTATTATTATTATTATTATTATTATTATTATTATTATTATTATTATTATTATTATTATTATTATTATTATTATTATTATTATTATTATTATTATTATTATTATTATTATTATTATTATTATTATTATTATTATTATTATTATTATTATTATTATTATTATTATTATTATTATTATTATTATTATTATTATTATTATTATTATTATTATTATTATTATTATTATTATTATTATTATTATTATTATTATTATTATTATTATTATTATTATTATTATTATTATTATTATTATTATTATTATTATTATTATTATTATTATTATTATTATTATTATTATTATTATTATTATTATTATTATTATTATTATTATTATTATTATTATTATTATTATTATTATTATTATTATTATTATTATTATTATTATTATTATTATTATTATTATTATTATTATTATTATTATTATTATTATTATTATTATTATTATTATTATTATTATTATTATTATTATTATTATTATTATTATTATTATTATTATTATTATTATTATTATTATTATTATTATTATTATTATTATTATTATTATTATTATTATTATTATTATTATTATTATTATTATTATTATTATTATTATTATTATTATTATTATTATTATTATTATTATTATTATTATTATTATTATTATTATTATTATTATTATTATTATTATTATTATTATTATTATTATTATTATTATTATTATTATTATTATTATTATTATTATTATTATTATTATTATTATTATTATTTATTATTATTATTATTATTATTATTATTATTATTATTATTATTATTATTATTATTATTATTATTATTATTATTATTATTATTATTATTATTATTATTATTATTATTATTATTATTATTATTATTATTATTATTATTATTATTATTATTATTATTATTATTATTATTATTATTATTATTATTATTATTATTATTATTATTATTATTATTATTATTATTATTATTATTATTATTATTATTATTATTATTATTATTATTATTATTATTATTATTATTATTATTATTATTATTATTATTATTATTATTATTATTATTATTATTATTATTATTATTATTATTATTATTATTATTATTATTATTATTATTATTATTATTATTATTATTATTATTATTATTATTATTATTATTATTATTATTATTATTATTATTATTATTATTATTATTATTATTATTATTATTATTATTATTATTATTATTATTATTATTATTATTATTATTATTATTATTATTATTATTATTATTATTATTATTATTATTATTATTATTATTATTATTATTATTATTATTATTATTATTATTATTATTATTATTATTATTATTATTATTATTATTATTATTATTATTATTATTATTATTATTATTATTATTATTATTATTATTATTATTATTATTATTATTATTATTATTATTATTATTATTATTATTATTATTATTATTATTATTATTATTATTATTATTATTATTATTATTATTATTATTATTATTATTATTATTATTATTATTATTATTATTATTATTATTATTATTATTATTATTATTATTATTATTATTATTATTATTATTATTATTATTATTATTATTATTATTATTATTATTATTATTATTATTATTATTATTATTATTATTATTATTATTATTATTATTATTATTATTATTATTATTATTATTATTATTATTATTATTATTATTATTATTATTATTATTATTATTATTATTATTATTATTATTATTATTATTATTATTATTATTATTATTATTATTATTATTATTATTATTATTATTATTATTATTATTATTATTATTATTATTATTATTATTATTATTATTATTATTATTATTATTATTATTATTATTATTATTATTATTATTATTATTATTATTATTATTATTATTATTATTATTATTATTATTATTATTATTATTATTATTATTATTATTATTATTATTATTATTATTATTATTATTATTATTATTATTATTATTATTATTATTATTATTATTATTATTATTATTATTATTATTATTATTATTATTATTATTATTATTATTATTATTATTATTATTATTATTATTATTATTATTATTATTATTATTATTATTATTATTATTATTATTATTATTATTATTATTATTATTATTATTATTATTATTATTATTATTATTATTATTATTATTATTATTATTATTATTATTATTATTATTATTATTATTATTATTATTATTATTATTATTATTATTATTATTATTATTATTATTATTATTATTATTATTATTATTATTATTATTATTATTATTATTATTATTATTATTATTATTATTATTATTATTATTATTATTATTATTATTATTATTATTATTATTATTATTATTATTATTATTATTATTATTATTATTATTATTATTATTATTATTATTATTATTATTATTATTATTATTATTATTATTATTATTATTATTATTATTATTATTATTATTATTATTATTATTATTATTATTATTATTATTATTATTATTATTATTATTATTATTATTATTATTATTATTATTATTATTATTATTATTATTATTATTATTATTATTATTATTATTATTATTATTATTATTATTATTATTATTATTATTATTATTATTATTATTATTATTATTATTATTATTATTATTATTATTATTATTATTATTATTATTATTATTATTATTATTATTATTATTATTATTATTATTATTATTATTATTATTATTATTATTATTATTATTATTATTATTATTATTATTATTATTATTATTATTATTATTATTATTATTATTATTATTATTATTATTATTATTATTATTATTATTATTATTATTATTATTATTATTATTATTATTATTATTATTATTATTATTATTATTATTATTATTATTATTATTATTATTATTATTATTATTATTATTATTATTATTATTATTATTATTATTATTATTATTATTATTATTATTATTATTATTATTATTATTATTATTATTATTATTATTATTATTATTATTATTATTATTATTATTATTATTATTATTATTATTATTATTATTATTATTATTATTATTATTATTATTATTATTATTATTATTATTATTATTATTATTATTATTATTATTATTATTATTATTATTATTATTATTATTATTATTATTATTATTATTATTATTATTATTATTATTATTATTATTATTATTATTATTATTATTATTATTATTATTATTATTATTATTATTATTATTATTATTATTATTATTATTATTATTATTATTATTATTATTATTATTATTATTATTATTATTATTATTATTATTATTATTATTATTATTATTATTATTATTATTATTATTATTATTATTATTATTATTATTATTATTATTATTATTATTATTATTATTATTATTATTATTATTATTATTATTATTATTATTATTATTATTATTATTATTATTATTATTATTATTATTATTATTATTATTATTATTATTATTATTATTATTATTATTATTATTATTATTATTATTATTATTATTATTATTATTATTATTATTATTATTATTATTATTATTATTATTATTATTATTATTATTATTATTATTATTATTATTATTATTATTATTATTATTATTATTATTATTATTATTATTATTATTATTATTATTATTATTATTATTATTATTATTATTATTATTATTATTATTATTATTATTATTATTATTATTATTATTATTATTATTATTATTATTATTATTATTATTATTATTATTATTATTATTATTATTATTATTATTATTATTATTATTATTATTATTATTATTATTATTATTATTATTATTATTATTATTATTATTATTATTATTATTATTATTATTATTATTATTATTATTATTATTATTATTATTATTATTATTATTATTATTATTATTATTATTATTATTATTATTATTATTATTATTATTATTATTATTATTATTATTATTATTATTATTATTATTATTATTATTATTATTATTATTATTATTATTATTATTATTATTATTATTATTATTATTATTATTATTATTATTATTATTATTATTATTATTATTATTATTATTATTATTATTATTATTATTATTATTATTATTATTATTATTATTATTATTATTATTATTATTATTATTATTATTATTATTATTATTATTATTATTATTATTATTATTATTATTATTATTATTATTATTATTATTATTATTATTATTATTATTATTATTATTATTATTATTATTATTATTATTATTATTATTATTATTATTATTATTATTATTATTATTATTATTATTATTATTATTATTATTATTATTATTATTATTATTATTATTATTATTATTATTATTATTATTATTATTATTATTATTATTATTATTATTATTATTATTATTATTATTATTATTATTATTATTATTATTATTATTATTATTATTATTATTATTATTATTATTATTATTATTATTATTATTATTATTATTATTATTATTATTATTATTATTATTATTATTATTATTATTATTATTATTATTATTATTATTATTATTATTATTATTATTATTATTATTATTATTATTATTATTATTATTATTATTATTATTATTATTATTATTATTATTATTATTATTATTATTATTATTATTATTATTATTATTATTATTATTATTATTATTATTATTATTATTATTATTATTATTATTATTATTATTATTATTATTATTATTATTATTATTATTATTATTATTATTATTATTATTATTATTATTATTATTATTATTATTATTATTATTATTATTATTATTATTATTATTATTATTATTATTATTATTATTATTATTATTATTATTATTATTATTATTATTATTATTATTATTATTATTATTATTATTATTATTATTATTATTATTATTATTATTATTATTATTATTATTATTATTATTATTATTATTATTATTATTATTATTATTATTATTATTATTATTATTATTATTATTATTATTATTATTATTATTATTATTATTATTATTATTATTATTATTATTATTATTATTATTATTATTATTATTATTATTATTATTATTATTATTATTATTATTATTATTATTATTATTATTATTATTATTATTATTATTATTATTATTATTATTATTATTATTATTATTATTATTATTATTATTATTATTATTATTATTATTATTATTATTATTATTATTATTATTATTATTATTATTATTATTATTATTATTATTATTATTATTATTATTATTATTATTATTATTATTATTATTATTATTATTATTATTATTATTATTATTATTATTATTATTATTATTATTATTATTATTATTATTATTATTATTATTATTATTATTATTATTATTATTATTATTATTATTATTATTATTATTATTATTATTATTATTATTATTATTATTATTATTATTATTATTATTATTATTATTATTATTATTATTATTATTATTATTATTATTATTATTATTATTATTATTATTATTATTATTATTATTATTATTATTATTATTATTATTATTATTATTATTATTATTATTATTATTATTATTATTATTATTATTATTATTATTATTATTATTGTTATTATTATTATTATTATTTTCATTATTATTATTATTATTATTATTATTATTATTATTATTATTATTATTATTATCATTATTATTATTATTATAATTATTATTATTATTATTATTATTATTATTATTATTATTATTATTATTATTATTATTATAATTATTATTATTATTATTATTATTATTATTATTATTATTATTATTATTATTATTATTATTATTATTATTTTTATTATTATTATTATTATTATTATTATTAACTCCGACAGGCCATAAAGCGAAGTAAATCGCAGTGCTGGAAAACGTTGATTAAAGACGTCGACAACGACCCATGGGGTCTGGGGTACGAAATTGTCATGAAAAAGCTAAAGACGCAAACAGGTGGCAGCTGTAAGAACCCCAATATCATCTCGAATATAGTAGACGCATTATTTCCAACCCATCCAGTGAGAACACCCGATACAATTGAAGACGTACCAGAGAACGAAATACCACTTTTCAGTGCAAGTGAACTAGAGACAGCAGCCGCATCACTCAAACCTAACAAGGCCCCCGGTCCAGATGGCATACCTGCCGAAATACTTAAAATCGCAGTACAAAGATGCCCTTCCCTCCTGTTGAACATGTACAACGCATGTTTAGCAGAAGGTACGTTTGACAAAAGATGGAAAATACAACGTCTCATATTACTCGACAAAGGAAAAGGACAACCTAGCTCACCTTCGAACTACCGCCCGCTATGTATGCTGGACACGGCTGGAAAGC
>CAXASF010000623.1:70000-88000 GCA_963971475.1 Chrysops caecutiens | reverse complement strand
GCAGCAACTCTATTGGCAGGAGGAAGAACGGCGCATTCCCCTTTTAAACTGCCTCTTTCAGTCTCTTTGCAAGGAGATAGTGTGTGCTCAATTCGTAAAAATGGTCCGTTGGGAGAAGTTTTGCAAGACGTTAGTTTAATAGTATGGGATAAGTGCACCATGATACACAAAGCTCATGTAGAGGCATTGGATAAAAGTCTTAGAGATATAAGAAACTCGAATAAACCTATGGGTGGTATTACTTTTATGTTTTCTGGCGATTTTAGGCAAACGTTACCTGTAATAGTTAGAGGGACTAGAGCCGACATTGTGAAGTCCTGCTTAAAATCTTCCTCACTTTGGAAATCCATTGAACGCCTGAAACTTACTACAAACATGAGAGCTCATTTAGGTGGAGGAAGCATAAATTTTTCAAAAACACTTCTTTTAATCGGTGATGGGCAGGTACCTAATGTAGACAATAAAATTAGAATTGACAGGGAATTAGGAAACATTGTACACGACATTGAAGATTTGATCTCTAAAGTGTACCCGGATGTGATCCATATTCAACAAAAAGATCATCAGTGGATGTGTCAGCGGGCCATTTTAGCAGCTAAAAATAGTAGTGTCGATGCAATCAATGAACAAATACTGAACAAAGTACCAGGCGATTTCGTGAATTATCTGTCCATTGATATTGTAATGAACCAAGAAGATGTTATATATTACCCGCAAGAATTTCTCAATTCGTTAAATCCGTGTGGGCTTCCTCCGCATTCCCTAAAACTTAAACCTGGCACTCCCATTATTTTATTAAGAAATCTTAGCCCACCGAATTTGTGCAACGGAACCAGACTGCAAGTTAAATTTCTTAGAAATAATGTGATTATTGCGATTGTTTTGACAGGTCCAGCAATTGGACAAACAGTACTGCTACCTCGGATTCCAATGATTCCTACTGACTTACCGTTCAACTTTAAAAGAATTCAATTCCCCGTTAAGGTTTCGTTTGCAGTCACTATTAATAAGGCATAGGGTCAAACCTTTAGTCATGTAGGAGTGGATCTAACACAAGACTGTTTCTCTCACGGCCAACTGTATGTTGCCTTATCTAGAGCAAGTTGTGGAGAAAATCAGCATATACTTATACCACAAGGAGAATTTACGAAAAATATCGTATATGAGGAAGTTCTTTAAATTTCAGTTTTTAAAATATAAAAGTGAACACGATCCTTCTTATTCCTTTAAACGTAGCTATCAAATTTGAGATACTGCCTTTGAAGCAGTTATTTACCCGAATATTCTTGTCGAGGCTACGTGTCTTCCGAACGGCCAACAGTCCCACTATATAACTTAAAACCATCACTCTGAGTTTAGAGAAATTGACTTCAATGTCAATATTAAACTCGCTTATTATCCCCACCAACCACATCTTTTATTGTATTTTTGTAATAAAAAAAATTGTAACATATTCCTCTTGAATTTTTTCAAACGACAGGTTTGACAAAGACCAATGAGCCCACTTCTCACGAGGAGGGTATATCTTCCTTAACCTTCCTCGGTTCTTCGGGTCATATTTGTTGTGACTGAGCCTATGCTCAGCCACACATGCTCTCCCCCCCCCCCCCTTGTTACCACCACAGCCTTTGAACAGTTTCCATGGGAACTCGTCCATTCCCAACCCAAAGTGCTGACGTTGCATTTTGGGTTCCCATGCGCGAAATTCTGTCGCGATCGGGTCTTATCACTAAGATGTCTCCTGATCGCGACAGAATAAAACCCATGCGCGACAAAAATTTCCTGTTGCGATCAAGTTTTATCATCTCTGATAAAACTTGATCGCAACCCAACCATGGGATCGCGACGAACTGTCGCGTAAGTTCGGAAAATTTAAAAAACAAAGTGCTAATTGCGCACATTCCGGGTCGCCATGCGCGACTTATTGAAAGTGCGCGTCAGCATTTTGGGTCGAGATTTAAGGGCCCCAAACTGACGCGCATTTTCAGTCGCGCTTGGGCCGGTGACGGAGGAGTCGCTTCAACTCACGGAGTTAGAACTGTTCGAAGGCTGGAAAATGGAGGCGGTCTCAACTTTAAAGTTAAAGAGTTAAAATTTTAAGGATTGAAAAAAAAAGAAACAAATAAAAAATTAAAACATAAAGTGATGCGTGTGGGAAAATAGATAATTTTAAAAACTATAAATTGGAAATTATTTCTTACATCAAGTTCGATTGAAACGAAATTTAAATTGAATAGAGAGAACACTAAACAAAAGAAAAACAAATAATAATAAAGTTGACGTTAAAGTTTTAAAGTTTAAAGTTAAAGAGTTAAAATTTTAAGGATTGAAAAAAAAAAGAAACAAATAAAAAATTAAAACATAAAGTGATGCGTGTGGGAAAATAGATAATTTTAAAAACTATAAATTGGAAATTATTTCTTACATCAAGTTCGATTGAAACGAAATTTAAATTGAATAGAGAGAACACTAAACAAAAGAAAAACAAATAATAATAAAGTTGACGTTAAAGTTTTAAAGTTTAAAGTTAAAGAGTTAAAATTTTGATAGAAAAAAAAAAGAAAAAAAAAATTAAAACATAAGGTGATATGTGTGGAAAAGGATAATTCTAAAAATTATAAGCTGGAAATTATTTAAGTTAGATTGAACCGAAATTTAAATTGAATAAAGAGAGCACTAAAACACAAAAATGTATTGAAATATATTGTAAAAAAAAAAAAAAAAAGAGGGTCCTTTCTTTTTACACCGCGAGGTGCAGGTGAACTTCTCCCTTCGGGCAAGCACTCCCTGTCCCCTTCCCAATCGATTAAGTTGGGATAAAACATTCACATCACGGAATGTGCGCAATTAGCACTTTGTTTTTTAAATTTTCCGAACTTACGCGATCAGATTTCATCACGACGGTGATGAAATCCGATCGCGACAGTTCGTCGCGATCCCATGGTTGGGTTGCGATCAAGTTTTATCAGAGATGATAAAACTTGATCGCAACAGGAAATTTTTGTCGCGCATGGGTTTTATTCTGTCGCGATCAGGTTACATCTTAGTGATAAGACCCGATCGCGACAGAATTTCGCGCATGGGAACCCAAAATGCAACGTCAGCACGAGTTCCCATGGAAACTGTTCAAAGGCTGGGGTGGTAACAAGGGGGGGGGGGGGAGAGCATGTGTGGCTGAGCATAGGCTCAGTCACAACATTCCACCCCCCTTGGAAAAACAAAAATTTCTGGGAAATTTTTGTTGTTGAGGTGGCTAACCTTGAACTTGTGTGAAACCGGAACCGTTCTATGGTATGATTATTATTATTTTTTTTTTCGTTAAACATTTTTTTTTGTGAGAGCTTGTTTACTATATGTAACTTATCATGTTAAGTTATTTGTTCTTAATGCTAGGTAAATACATGTTTTTTTTTTTCTATAATTTATGGTAGATTTAGGCATATACATATTTTCCATATATGTCTATATCTGCCTTACATCAGTATTACATTTTTTTTTTTTTTCGCCATTAGGGCTTACAATTCCTTTTCGCTTATATACTCTTATACATTTTTTCTTAAAGTTATACCTCTTGAGAGCCTTATAGGATTTTTATTGGATCCTGGGGATATTTTTCATCCTTTTCCTTCATCGGCCCTTGCATTAGCCATAATATTTATAGTCGTATTAATTCTTATATTCGGTCAGGAAATTCGCAGGCCTGGTCAGCGGAGGAAGGTAGATACAAAAGGGGGAGAGGGATTATAATCCTAGTGTGGGGGTGTAGTTGGCTTGGACTGGAGGAAGGGTACCTATTCAGTCGAAAGCAAAACAACTGAGACGAAATGGAAAAACAACTGTAGGACCCAATTCGTAGGTTTAGCAGGGGCCTGTGGTTGTGAGAAGGCTAGCCAGCAGCCCAGTTAGGGAACCATTATAAAATGACGCATGAAGAGAACGAGACGACTTATTTACTTGGGCAAATGGTTATTATCTCAAGCAAACGGTGGGTAATAAAAATTTTGTTTTTAAAAAAAAAATGGAATTAAATTAACACGTTAGTGCAATTACTAAAATGACTATAGAATAATAGAAGTGAGTTGGAGATTGACGGTACTGTGGTACCAAGTTCGAAGGGGTAAACTAAACTATGTGCAGTTTGATCGAAAGCAAAAGGAGTAAAGTCACAAAGGGGGAGGAAAAGACAAAAGGGGTTTTGGTTGTCGAGCGAGCAGTTTGGCGGCATGCCTGGGACGAATGAATGGGGCGCGAGATTCCAGAGAGAAAGAAGAAGAAGGGAAGGAGTGAAAAAGAGAGACAAAAAGGGCAAAAAAAAAAAAAATTTCTATAATGCTGTTTAATGTCATGCTTAGCACGAATGGGGTGTGTTGAACTATGTTCAGTTTGATCGAAAGCAAAAAACGCAAAGTCACAAAGGGAGAGGAAAAGACAAAAGGGGTTTTGGTTGTCGAGCGAGCAGTTTGGCGGCATGGACGAATGAATGGGGCGCGTGATTCCAAAGAATACAGAGAGAAAAGAAGAGAAAGAAGAAGAAGGGAAGGAGAGAAAAAGAGAGATAAAAAGGGCAAAAGAAAAAGGATTTCGATAATGCAGTTTAATGTCATGCTTAGGACGAATGGGGTGTGTTGAACTATGTTCAGTTTGATCGAAAGCAAAAACGCAAAGCCACAAAGGGGAAGGAAAAGCAAGAGATGTTAGGAGAGCAGTTTAACGTCATGCTTGGGACGATGGGTGTGTTGAACTATGTTCAGTTCGATCGGAAACAAAAAGCGCAAAGTCACAAAGGGGGAGGAAAGACAACAGATATTAGGAGAGCAGTTTAACGTCATGCTTGGGACTAGGGGTGTGTTGAACTATGTTCAGTTTGATCGAAAACAAAAACGCAAAGTCACAGAGGGGGAGGAAAAACAAGAGATATTAGGAGAGCAGTTTAACGTCATGCTTGGGACTAATAAATGGGGCGAAAGTTCAAAGAGGGGAAAAAAAAATAATAATAATAAAAAACATCAAAAAGGATAGCACGAAAGGGGGTTATGATGATGCGGCCTAGGACATGAACGTTATTAGGCTGCGCAAGGGTTGACGGAAAACAAGGAGGGTTTTAGAGGTTCGTGTCGCACTAAGGGAACGAAGTGACTTACTTGACTTCAAACAATAACGACGGTTAGAATATATTTGGTATGCCGACTGTGCAGTTCTTATAAAGGAGAAAAAAGAAAGAAAAAAAAAGGAGAGGGATAAAACAATTAAATTAGACTTCTAGCTCTAGGGGGAACACAGTGCAACGATTTGGGGAGAGCAGTTTATCGTCGTGCTTGTGACGATTGAGACGTGGATTTGAAACAAAGTATCTTATTAGCAGACAGCCAAGTACAATCAAGTAATTCCTCATCTAAACGGAGCTCAAATTCTAAAATTTTATCCAAGGTAAAAATGTTTAACAGGGCAAGAATGGATCTAGGTTGAAACGAAAATATTCTAAATCCCGACATAAACACCACACAAAAAAAAAAATGAAGGAAAAGGAGAGGGCTTTCAAAAAAAAAAAAATATATATTCAGTTGAAATCCATAGTGTATTCCAAGTAACAAGAGTAAAGGGAGAGAGAAAAGAAAAAGAAAGAGAGAGCAGTTTAACGTCATGCCTGGGACGATGAAGATCGTTGGACTGAAATCGTTGGCCTGCTCACGTTATGTTTGAGAAAAGGGGCAGGGCAATTTAACGTCGTGCTTGTGAGGAGCAAATGGGGCTGGAGAACAGAGTCCGAAAAGAGAAAAAAAAAGAGAGTTAAGGAAAGGGGATGCAGTTTAATGTCATGCTTAGGACGAATGGGGTGTGTCGAGTAAGACAAAAACGTATTTAACGTATTCGAAAATAAACCGGAGAGAAAGGGAGAGAGAACAAGAGATAATTATACGGAGAGAAAAGGGCTTTTATTTTGTGAGAGAGAGATTATTTCAACATCACGGCTGGGATGAACGAAAAAGGTCCTTACTGAGAGGTGGAAGGACTTGAAGGGGCCGTTTAACGTCGTGCTTAGGACGTTAAACTGTTTGGTGAATCTTCTTCTTGGGGCGGAGATGGTATGTGAAACAACGAGAGTCTTGGGTTTGGGGTGGGAGGAATGTGGCTTCTATGTTCTGCCACCGCTTGAAGGGGAAGGTTTCGCTGGCGTCCTCTTTTAAATAATTGCATAATTCCAATTACGAGAATAAGGGAGAGGACTACGTATAACATAGTGTAGTGGTGAATGTGGTGGTTGTTCAGGTTCAGGAGGGGTACCTGTTCGTCTCTCTTCTGCTGTGAAATTTTTGCTGCCAATTCGTCCAAGTCGTCCTCTGGTTTTCTTGGGGATTCTTTGATGTAAGGGCCCTCGGGAGGGGGTAGAGTCGTGTATTTAGGATCTGGCTTGGTTGCCAAAAGAGCTGTGACATTTATGTGGCGTATGGTATGGGGGAAACTAGAGCTTTGCCTCTCGTTTTGGCCATGTATGATGAAGTTACTGGTTCTGAGGTAGCAAGTGGGTTCAATGTGGAGTAACGCTGTCTGGTTTAGTTCGAAGGACTGAACAGTGTTGTTACACACGACGTCGGCATTGCGGGGTGACTTGGTGGCGTAGATCCAAGTGTTAGGGCGAGAAAGGGAAATCCAGTAAGAAGTACGCTCGGTACAAGTAAGTTGGCACTGGGATGTATCCACGCCACTCCTTATGAGGGCAATTTCGCATTTGAACGGGCTTGACTGAGCATTAGAAATAGGGAATTTCGCTCGACAGAAGAATTTAGAGGCGTCTGAGGATAGACAGTCGTGAAAATCGCTAATGCTCATTTCATAAAAATGCTCTCGGTTAAGATCGACCAAGAGGATTTCGGAAGAGGGTTGAATATAACAAAGGGAGTTGTTGTAGACTGTAGGTAGTGGAAGAATCCTGAAGGTTTGATATACATCTCTGAAAGGTAGGGGTAATTTTAATTCGATGATTAATTTAGAATTAATTATTGTGGCGGACATAGTGGAGAGCTTGTAAATTTGCCATATCATGTTGGGAAGAGGGTCGAATGGAAGAGTTTTTTGAGGGTCCATTTCCTGCCGAATGGTGGAGAGAAGGTTTTCTATCTGAGAAGGAGTTATGAGCGTAGGGTGAAATTGGCCGTGTTTTACATCTGCTAGGAGATCTATCAGGTCGGATTGAGTAGATTGGTATTGATTTATAATAATAAGGACTAACGAGAAAAGAGAGTTTATTTCGGTTGCCCATTCGTTTACATGTACTTGATTTTAAACTTTGGAGACCTTGGATTCGAGGGTGGTTATTTTGGTGAAAATTACGGCACGATCTTTCCTAATGCTTTCCCGAGTTTTATTGGTTAGATTAATGGTCGCGTCCAGGATAGAGGTCTGATTTTTCAATAGGGAATGTAAGTGATGGTTATTTCGTTGAAGGGTTCGTATTTGCTCGTCGTATCTTTGAGCATCGTCCTCATTAAGGATTCCAAAAAGGGGTTTGGTAATCTTCCCGACAAAATTAAAAAGGGACCTAGTTTTTCTAAGCGGGGGAAATATAATCCTATTTTTGTTTTCTATCGCTTCCTCCAAGTTATCTAATTGCGTGATAGAAGAGAGGCAGATCGTTTTTAAAGGCGTCTCAGAGGCCAACTGGCTACACATTTGCTGAAGCTTACCCGTGATTCTTAATATTGAGAGGTATTCTTCCTGGAAGGCCGCTAGGTCGTAGTAAGTTATTATCTTCCATTCGCTTGTGAACAGCCTCGTCCTTCCTATTTCTTCGAAGTTTAAGCCGACCGTGGAAGTGAGAGGAGTAATTTGGATTCCCAGCTCCTCGCGAGAGAAAGCTGAGACGGTAAGGCACAGGACCGCGAACAGATAAACCCTTGCCCTGGGAACGAAAGGAAGAGGTTTTAGTTTGAGAGAGAACTTAGTTAAGAAATTATGGATGTATGAATTTTTTTAAGTCGTTATTATGTACGCGTTTTTCCTTGTTTTTTATTTTTATTGTTGAATTTTCAGGGGTATTCACCTGAGTTAAAGTGTAAGGGCCTTGCCATAAGGGTGAGAACTTGTTGTCTCTTGTTCTCGCTCTTAGAAGGACCAGATCTCCGATTTCAAAGGATTTTTGTTGTGTTCCCCTATCGTAGTATTGTTTGGATCGCTGTTTGTTTTCTAACGCGATCTGTCTAGCGATTTGATGACAGTGCCGGAGTCGTGCCTTGAGTTCGTGAGCATAATTATCGTAATTGTACCCAATTTCGGGGGAGGATTTCAGATGGTTCGGAACTTCGGCGGGAAAGCCATAAAGGAGTTCGTGCGGAGAATAATTGGTACTTGAGTGGGGAGTAGTGTTGTACACGAACATGGCGTAAGGAACCCAGGTGTCCCATGACAGTGGATCCTTTTCTATGTAAGAACGGAGGTATTCCGCTAGAGTTCGATGACTTCTCTCTAGGGCTCCGTTAGACTGAGGGTGGTAGGGAGTTGTTTTCAACCTCTTGATTCTTAGGAGTTTGGAGACTTCCTGAAACACTCCTGCGATCAGGTTAGCACCTTGATCAGTCAATATACTTTCAGGTATTCCGTGTCTACATATGATTGTAGTAGTAAACGCTTCCGCGAGGGTGGTTGATTCGGCATTGGGAACAGGGGTTGCCTCCGAAAATTTTGTTAAATCATCCTGGAAAGTGAGGAGGTATTTATTTCCTAGGTACGAAACGGGTAGTGGCCCCACAACATCTAAATAAATTCTTTCGAAAGGCTTAGAACTCACTGAGGTTATTTTCATAGGGATTTTAGGATTTCGCGATACTTTGTTTATTTGGCACTGTGCGCAGTTTCTAATAAATGTTACAACAGCTTGGGTCATTGCTTCCCAATAAAACTGTTTCTTGATCCTCTTCAAGGTCCGAGATACACCTTGGTGACCTCCCGTGGGTAGCAAATGGAAATCTTTTATTATTTGCTCCCTTTCCTTAGGGTCGTCTAAGTACCTAATTGTTTCGACATGGAGTATTGTGTCGATTTTAAACGCCTTACGGATTTTATCCTTAAGTGTCATTAGGGTCGGTAGTTCCAGTTTCGGAATACTTATGTGTATGGTCTTCAGGTTTCTTTCTACGGCCAGGGATACGAAGTTGGAGAGGGTAGTGTTGAGGTTGTCCTCATCCCGAGGGGTACGAAGGGGAAGTATTAATCTTTTGACAATGAAATCGGATTCTTTGAACGGGAATATTTTAGGTTCGAGGGAGAAATTGATTTCACTCAAATCGACACTTAGTATGGCGGCTAAACGCCGTTCAAGATTTGTGTCCCTTGTGGGCAAAATAAAGAATTTGGCGCGGGCAGATTTAGACAATAATAAAGAGTCGTCAGTTTCAATGAAGGATGATGATAAGTAGTTGTCATTATTGGTTCTGGCCTTCTTTTGTGCATCCTGGTCCAGGTTATCAGTGACCTTTGCTTGGCTTCTTGTTATCGCGTATAGAGAGGTGGTGTTTTTAGGGTCGTTTCGATTTTCCAATTTATCAGTCTCAGGAGAGTTCTCTTGTGCTTCCGCGGTTACTCTACTTAAGGCATCGGCGTTTGCATTAAGTTTCCCGGCCTTGTGGGTTATCGTGTAGTCGTACTCTTCTAAACAGATTCTCCATCTCATCAATCTTGACGAGTGGTCCTTTAGATTCATGAGCCAAACTAGAGGCTTGTGGTCAGTGATAATGGAGAACTTCCTTCCATATACATATGGACGAAATTGTTCCACGGCGTACACGATGGCAAGTAATTCTTTCTCTATCGTCGAGTATCTTGTTTCGGCACCGTTTAGAGCTCGGCTCGCGTATGCAATGGGGTGATCTCCATCTTCATCTTGCTGCGAGAGAACAGCTCCTAGAGCTATGTCGCTGGCATCGGCCGTGACGTAGAATTGCCGCGAAAAATCGGGGTATGCCAAGATGGGAGAGGTTATTAACCGTTGCTTTAAGTTCGTAAAAGCTTCGTCACAAAGGGCATCAAATTTAAAGGGTACGTCCTTTTTTAAAAGGTTGGTCAAGGGTTTGGCGATCTTAGAGAAATTTGGGATAAATCGGCGGTAATATCCGATAAATCCGAGAAAAGCTCTGATATCTTTTAGCTTTTTAGGTCTTGGATATGTTTTGACAGCTGTTATCTTCCCTGGATCTGGTTTGACACCGTTTTCCGTAATTAAGTGTCCCAGATACATGATTTCTTTCCGAAGAAAATGGCATTTTTCTGCCTGCAACTTTAGTTTGAAGTCGCGTAAACGTTGTAATACAGCAATGAGCCTATTGTTGTGTTGAGATAGATTGTAGCCATGGATGACTATGTCGTCCATATAAATGAAGCAGTGAATTCCTTGTAATCCAGACAAGATATTATTCATAGTTCTTTGGAATGTAGCGGGAGCTCCTTTCAGACCGAATGGCATTCGATTGTATTCGTAATGGCCATAAGGCGTACTGAAGGCTGTTTTTTCCCGATCCCTGTCGTCCATTCTTATCTGGTGGAATCCGCTGGCCAAGTCGAGCGTCGTAAAATACTTAGATTTCCCAAGTTGGTCCAATATGTCCGTTATATTTGGTAGAGGGAACGCGTCTCCTACCGTAATTTCATTAAGACGCCGGAAATCTACCACTACTCGCCATCTCTTATTTCCTTGTTCATCGGGTTTCTTCGGAACGAGGAGTAGGGGAGAGTTCCAGGGACTATAGGATGGTCTGACAATGCCTGATTTTAGCATCTCTTGGACTTGGTTATCCACTTCCTTACGAATTGCCTCCGGTAATCTGTACGGTTTTGTGTATATAGGGGGATGATTGGCTTCTACCTCAATTTTATGGGTAGTCGCATCCGTGTAGGACAATATGTCTCCTTCTAGATAAAATATATCATTGAAGGTTCTACAGATATCTCGAATTGATGTCTCTTCTTCTTCATTACAATGATCCAATTTTACAAGGTTCTGCAGTTTTTTTATTCTGCCCTCAATCGGATCTTGGTCGAAGTTTGGAGTTATCATGTCGAAATTCTTTGCATCTAGATACTCTAGGTCCAGATCATGGAGGGGTAAACTAACGTCTTCCTCTGTAGTATTGAGTATTAAGACTTTTACCATTCCATTTTCAGGAGTACCAATAGAATTGCCTATATACACTCCGGGAATTATTTCTTTATTCGATATTACCGTTTCTGTGGAAGCCGTAGTGGGTATTAAGTGGATTGTTTCTGCTCGAGCTGGAATGATCGCACGGCTTAAGGTACTTGGGTTGAAATGTGTTTGCAGTTTACCGTCGTGCCCAGGACGAATGCCCTTTTGAGAAGATGTTGCTGGTTGCAGTTTGATGTCTTGCCCAGGACGGTTAATTAACAAGGAAGGAGATATATTCTTAACTATCGAGGAAGGAGATACTTCTGACTTCACTAACGAGGAAGGAGATACTATTGTTGACTTTATAAACGAGGAAGGAGATATTTCTGACTTCACTAACGAGGAAGGAGATACTATTGTTGACTTTATTAACGAGGAAGGAGATATTTCTGACTTCACTAACGAGGAAGGAGATATTTCTGACTTAACTAACGAGGAAGGAGATACTTCTGACTTCACTAACGAGGAAGGAGATACTATTGTTGACTTTATAAACGAGGAAGGAGATACGATCGAAGGCGACGAAGAAGATATTATTGGATGCAGTTTAATGTCTTGCCCAGGACGCGTATTAGACGAGAATACTGAAGAAGGATTGGACGTTGGGTGCAGTTTAACGTCTTGCCCAGGACGGGTATTCGTGGAGTTTATAGTCCTACGATAAAACTGAGGGAAATCATTGAGATATTGCTCCAAGGTGTAAGGAATCGAGTTGTGACCGACCTCGAGTGTTAGTGTCTGAGCCCCATAATCAATTTGTGCCTTATATCTGGTCAAGAAGTCGTGACCTAATAAACCTTCATACGCCATTGCCGAAGCATCCCTCAGAATTTGGAAAGGATGTTTGATTTGGAAATCTGCACCTTCGTGGTGTAGTTCGCTTATTATGAGGCCTTCTGTGGAAGTAGATTGGGAAAAGACTGTATTGATATGACAAATAATATCGCTGTAATACCTGCTGCCAGGTTTCAGTGACTGACTTCGAACTAAGCTGATCTCCGCTCCGGTATCTATTAAGAATTCGGTGTATGGACTAACGGACACTTTAGAGGCTAGGGTGAGGGTTATGGATGAAGGTCGTACGGTTATGGGGAGTTTTATCCTTGAGTGTTGGAAGGTTGGCTTCGATTCCCATGTACATCGGCCTGAATGACGATCTGCGGGGGGTTGCCGACGAATTTCCCCCGCACCTGGGAGTTTTCCGGGTTGTTGGAATGCGTAGTTGACGGATAAGGAGGATTCGGTGTTGACAGAGGAGACAGGGGTTGTGAGTAACGCGATTGTGGGTTATATGGTGGCCTTCTTCTTCGGTTGTTGGTCTCCCTCTTCCGACATTCGTCAATTGTGTGGCCTTTGTTATGGCAATAATTACAGATTTTTGGAATTTGTTTTAGAATGGAGTTTTCAGGGGTTCTGTTCCCGGACGAGAGGTGGTGTATTGTAGATGGGTTAGACCTTTCCTGGCGTTGTACGGAGCGGGGCGGTAAATGGCACTGTGGGGCGATGTGACCTGGCTGGCCACATCTGAAGCAGGTAGTATTCCTTAAAGGGTTCTGCTGTGGTGGATCTACCCGGGGCTTCGTTGGATCCCGTCTCAGGGTATTGATTTGATTAAGTCGCGTCGCGTGCTCTAATATATAGTCGGACATTGAGGCGAGTTTCTTTTCAGAAAATACCTTGGCAAGCATTTGCAGCTGGCCATTTAGCAGCCCGTCTTCGAGGGTTCTGACGGCCTGCGCCTCGTTGTCTTTAAGAAGAGATCTCAACAGGACGTTGTCGCTTGTATATTTTCGCGTGGCTTCGTTTAACAGAGTAAAGGTGGTGGTCAGGCGATTTAAGAATTCCTTAACACCCTCGCCAGTTTTCTGCTTTAACTGTCCTAATTGGGTTTGTAGGGTAAATCTGGATAGTCGGGTTTCGAACTTGGATGATAGAGCGGAACGTAGAACAGTCCAGTCGTCAGTGGGGTTATATTTGTACACGTCGTACGCTGGACCACTCAATTTACTTTTGACAAGACCCATGAAACTTTGATGGTCTGTCCCCGTTGACACAGTGGAAAAAATGTCATCCGCACAGGTAAAGAATCGGTGTAGATCCTTGGTATTTCCGGAAAATTCTGGCAACAGTCGTTGCGAATTTGCAAGTGAGAACCCGGACGTTGGAGAAGCATGGTGTAGAATTGAGCCCAATGTAGCATTTAATTGGTCCTGAATATTAGGTTCTTGAAAAGGGTATCTGTCCTGCAACCCGTCTTGCAGGAGGTCAAAGGTGTTATCATATTGTCCTTGGATCTCCTCGAATGTGTTACTGGTAAAATATGAATCTTCTTCCTCGTCGTCGTACAAATCCGCTAGAATTTGGAAATGGGTTTGCTCAAAAGGTTCCCAGTATTTTTTCAGGGTGGTGATTTTATTCTGTAAGGCAACCTTGCTAGCGTCTCGGAGGAAGTCAGGGGTAATTTGAGAAGCAATCCGCCGGATTACCTGGCTCCTTTCCTTTTGGAGCCTGAGCCTTCCCGGATTAGGTGATTCGTTGACTTCGGATTCGGCTTCGGGGGCGTTAGCCTTTTTTTGAGTTTCGGGGGCTGGAGGTATGAAAAATTGACTGGTGGCCTTAGCTAGTGAGGGGCTAACGAGCCAATCACTAAGGGCCGCTTTCGTGGTCTTGTACCAATCGTGGGCCTTCCCATGGCAGTCGAGAGTGAAATATTCATGCTTATCATCCCGTTCGGGGTGATCTTTGAGAGAAACATGTCCCTTTTGGAAATTTCCCCAAGCTTCCTCTAGGAGGCTGAGTTTCCTTTTTGTATAATCGGCGGTCCTTGAAGATTTGGGCGCCTTACTGAAGTTGTTATATAACTTGACGATCTCTGAATTGATTTGCATTTGTGCGAGGCAAAGATCGTGAAACTTGGGAGGAGACATTATTAGGATGTTTGAAGGGTACTGTTGAGCAAGAGTTAATCGAAGATCAAAGCTGATCAAAGGAAGGTGGAGTTAGCGTCCAGATCAAGAAATTAATTCGAGCGTTAGATGGATTTAATAAAGAATTAAAGCAATTACCCAAAAAAAGGAAGCAAGGAAGGGGTGTTGAACAGTACTTTTGACGAGTGTCAAAAAAAATCACTCACGAACTAGATAAGTTTTGGGTTTAGGCGGTTACATTCATTGTTAACCAACTATCTCCTTGTTTAAAATTGGTTTTAGCTAGTTCTTAATATCGGTCCGCAGAATCTTTTGCGATTAATAAGATTTAAAAACTCGGAGTCTCCCAAAAAAAAGGGTTCAAATTTGTGAGAGAGGGTTTTATACGAGTCGTCGACTTTGCAAGTTATTGTATCTATATAGGTTTTTTTTTGTTTTTTTTTTTTTAACAGGGAAGAGGCACGACGATAAGATACTGGTAGGTTGATCGGAGCTAGTACGAGCTTGCTTTCATGAAGCGGTTCATGGAGATAGGTTAACCCAAATAAAGCATAACCAATGAGGAAACGAGCGTCAACCAATGAAAACGGAAGAATTTGGGATACATTCCCACGGTGGTTGAACCAAAATTGAAGTTTAAGATACGATCTGGAGGAAAGATGTTTGGAGAGTCCTCTCAATATGACGCTCCAAGCTCACGTATTTCCCGACAGCAAGAGAGATACAAGGATGCGATTCGGAATGCGGGTTAGAAATCTTCTGACTCTCTTCTTCTCTTCAAAAAAGGGAAACAAGAGCCGGTGAAGGAGGATGTGGGGACAGTAAAATTTTCTTTTTATTATATTTTTATATTATCGGGTACGTAGAAGCCGGAATGTCAGCGTGACAGTTCCCTTGCCTAGCAGACTGTCCAAGACTCTTACCTTGGGTAGGGGAAATCTTGGATTTCTTCTAGGCGCGCGGACTATTATTCGTTTTTAGTTACAAATGTTATTTTTCATTATATATTGTTTTTGAAAATTATAAAAAGTAAAATATTTGGCTCTCAAAAAGGTTTACAAAAAAGGTTTATAAAAATATGGGGATCTGGGTATTAAAATATCGTTTTTTTTTTTTTTTCCCTTTTTTTTTTAACTAAAACTCACGGTTTCATGTTTTAATTCTTCCTTCGTGGGTCGAGGTGGTGCTTCCTGGCTGGCAGTTGGTTTGATTGTTGTTTTTTTATTCTATTTGTTGAGGACTCCCTGGTCAATAAAGATGCGGGCAGGGTTGGAGGCCCTAAAAGAAATTCGTTGGGGTTTAATTTTGCGCTCGCCTGGAGCCCAAAAACCCTTATCACTTCACTTTTAGTTAAATTTTACGTTTTATATGTTTTAATTTATTAACTTTATTATTTTATTTATTTTTTTTTTTTTTTATTATTATATTCCCTTTTTTTTTGTGTTTGGGAGCCAATCGGGATCCCACCGCTGCCACCAAATGTTTTATCCCAACTTAATCGATTGGGAAGGGGACAGGGAGTGCTTGCCCGAAGGGAGAAGTTCACCTGCACCTCGCGGTGTAAAAAGAAAGGACCCTCTTTTTTTTTTTTTTTTTACAATATATTTCAATACATTTTTGTGTTTTAGTGCTCTCTTTATTCAATTTAAATTTCGGTTCAATCTAACTTAAATAATTTCCAGCTTATAATTTTAAGAATTATCCTTTTCCACACATATCACCTTATGTTTTAATTTTTTTTTCTTTTTTTTTTCTATCAAAATTTTAACTCTTTAACTTTAACCTTAGAACTTTAACGTCAACTTTATTATTATTTATTTTTTTTTTGTGTTTAGTGTTTTCTCTATTCAACTAAAATTTCGTTTCAATCGAGCTTGATGTAGGAAATAATTTCCAATTTATAGTTTTTAAAATTATCTATTTTCCCACACGCATCACTTTGTGTTTTAATTTTTTATTTGTTCCTTTTTTTTCAATCCTTAAAATTTTAACTCTTTAACTTAAAACTTTAAAACTTTAACGTCAACTTTATTATTATTTGTTTTTCTTTTGTTTAGTGTTCTCTCTATTCAATTTAAATTTCGTTTCAATCGAACTTGATGTAAGAAATAATTTCCAATTTATAGTTTTTAAAATTATCTATTTTCCCACACGCATCACTTTATGTTTTAATTTTTTATTTGTTCCTTTTTTTTTCAATCCTTAAAATTTTAACTCTTTAACTTAAAACTTTAAAACTTTAACGTCAACTTTATTAATATTTGTTTTTCTTTTGTTTAGTGTTCTCTCTATTCAATTTAAATTTCGTTTCAATCGAACTTGATGTAAGAAATAATTTCCAATTTATAGTTTTTAAAATTATCTATTTTCCCACACGCATCACTTTGTGTTTTAATTTTTTATTTGTTCCTTTTTTTTTCAATCCTTAAAATTTTAACTCTTTAACTAAAAACTTTAAAACTTTAACGTCAACTTTATTATTATTTGTTTTTCTTTTGTTTAGTGTTCTCTCTATTCAATTTAAATTTCGTTTCAATCGAACTTGATGTAAGAAATAATTTCCAATTTATAGTTTTTAAAATTATCTCTTTTCCCACACGCATCACTTTATGTTTTAATTTTTTATTTGTTTCTTTTTTTTTCAATCCTTAAAATTTTAACTCTTTAACTTTAAACTTTAAAACTTTAACGTCAACTTTATTATTATTTGTTTTTCTTTTGTTTAGTGTTCTCTCTATTCAATTTAAATTTCGTTTCAATCGAACTTGATGTAAGAAATAATTTCCAATTTATAGTTTTTAAAATTATCTATTTTCCCACACGCATCACTTTATGTTTTAATTTTTTAATTGTTTCTTTTTTTTCAATCCTTAAAATTTTAACTCTTTAACTTTAAACTTTAAAACTTTAACGTCAACTTTATTATTATTTGTTTTTCTTTTGTTTAGTGTTCTCTCTATTCAATTTAAATTTCGTTTCAATCGAACTTGATGTAAGAAATAATTTCCAATTTATAGTTTTTAAAATTATCTATTTTCCCACACGCATCACTTTATGTTTTAATTTTTTATTTGTTTCTTTTTTTTTCAATCCTTAAAATTTTAACTCTTTAACTTTAAAGTTGAGACCGCCTCCATTTTCCAGCCTTCGAACAGTTCTAACTCCGTGAGTTGAAGCGACTCCTCCGTCACCGGCCCAAGCGCGACTGAAAATGCGCGTCAGTTTGGGGCCCTTAAATCTCGACCCAAAATGCTGACGCGCACTTTCAATAAGTCGCGCATGTCGACCCGGAATGTGCGCAATTAGCACTTTGTTTTTTAAATTTTCCGAACTTACGCGATCAGATTTCATCACGACGGTGATGAAATCCGATCGCGACAGTTCGTCGCGATCCCATGGTTGGGTTGCGATCAAGTTTTATCAGAGATGATAAAACTTGATCGCAACAGGAAATTTTTGTCGCGCATGGGTTTTATTCTGTCGCGATCAGGTTACATCTTAGTGATAAGACCCGATCGCGACAGAATTTCGCGCATGGGAACCCAAAATGCAACGTCAGCACTTTGGGTTGGGAATGGACGAGTTCCCATGGAAACTGTTCAAAGGCTGGGGTGGTAACAAGGGGGGGGGGGGGAGAGCATGTGTGGCTGAGCATAGGCTCAGTCACAACATATTGACCCGAAACTGAAATGTAATTGATCATGAAATTCGTATTTATTAATGTTATTTATTATGAGTCCGTGACAATTACTAATTACGCATTCACTATATGTTCGTATTGTTAAATTATCGTGATGTCGCTTATATTATGAAAATTAAGTTTTTTCACTCTTAGGTTCCTCGGGTCAAAAATACCCGAGTATGAAAAAGGTTAATATTTAAATCCCACGCAGTACTCAG
>CAXASF010000623.1:52500-55000 GCA_963971475.1 Chrysops caecutiens | reverse complement strand
GAGGGACAACAGCGTCCTGATCAAGATAGCTAAGGGAGCTGAAAATAGAAACGGTTTCTGCGAGGCCCTGAAGCTAGCAGTCGGAAAGGACGCCACTGTTAAGGACTCTGAACCCGGAGTGACACTAGAAATCAGAGACATCGACAGCGAGCAAAACGAAGCGACCGTTAGAGCGGCGCTAATAAAAACGACGAATGAGAAGGCCCACATTATGAAATGCAGACTTTCCTTAGAAAATTCAAGAGGGCAGAAAATTGCAAACGTGACAGTGGACGAGGATACCGCTAGGGCGATTATGAAAACTCGCAGGATAACTATCGGATGGGTTAATTGCCGGGTCAGACAAAAACACCTGATTAACAGATGCCATAAATGTTTGGGGTTCGGACATCTGCAAAGAGGCTGCAACGGACAGGACCGATCCAAATGCTGCCTCAGATGCGGCTGCGAGGGACACAAGGCGGCAGACTGCAAAACCTTAAAATGCTTCCTCTGTACGAAGCTCGGTAGGACGATGGATGAACTTGAGCATATACCAGGAACTGGTTCCTGCAAAGCTTTCAGAAATGCTCTTGCCGCAGCGCGAAAACAGGAATATGTCTCATGATGCTCACTTTTTTACAATGTAATCTGCACAGAGCTAAGCAAGCACAGGACCTGCTACGAGAAATCGGAATGGAAACTGGGGCGGACGTGCTGATAATCAGTGAACAACATCACGATGTGGACGGCCCAACGTGGTTCACGGACAATACTAAAACAGCAGCCATATGGATACCAGACCAACGAAAGACAAGGACTGAGAAACATGGCAAAGGGAACGGCTTTGTATGGGTTCAGATAAAAGGAGTGATAATAGTTAGCTGCTACCTTACACCGAGCGATAACACCAAAGCGTACTACAGGAAGTTAGAAGAAATAGAAGATTTTCTCCATGGAATAAATAGCGAGAAAATAGTCGCCGGAGACATAAATGCAAAAGCTGTAGAATGGGGCGAACCCTATACCAACGCCAAGGGAAGAAAGATTCTAGAAATGGCCGCAAGAACTGGTCTAGTGGTACTCAACACAGGAACAGCTTCCACTTTTCGAAGGATGGGCTGCAAAGAAACATACCCTGATGTATCCTTCGCCACGGAGGGAATCTACAGAAGAATTAAAAAATGGCGGGTACTAGAAAGAGAGAACCTCAGTGACCACATGTACATTTGCTTTCAGCTCTGCACAGAGCAGCCAATTACTTTTACGGACACCCAACCCAGGTGGAACCCCAACAAAGTGAACGAGGAGAAGATGAAAAGAGCTCTACAGACGGGATACGCAAGAATTCCTGCAGGAATCCGCATGGTTACAACTCGAGAAGATGTAGAGAAATTAGCAGATATGAGTCTGAAAATCATCGCACGCGCTTGCGACAAGGCTATGCCAAAAAAAGGAAACCGACGAGGCAAAAAACATGCTTATTGGTGGACAGACGAGATAGCCTCCCTCAGGAAAATGTGCAACACGCTGAGAAGACGCGCTCAACGAGCAAGAAAAAATACGGACCAAACGACCAAGGATACTGAATACAGAACTGCAAAGAAGAAGTTAAGGACAGCTATAAACAAGAGTAAAGCGAACTGCTGGTCGGAACTCAAAGACGACATAGAAAGGGACCCCTGGGGACTGGGCTACAAACTTGTTACCCGGAAACTAGGCTCAATGGCCCCAGTTACGGATATGAACGTCCAAAAAATGACGGAAATAGTAGACGCCCTCTTCCCAACGCACCCGGAGCGAGAAGACAACGCAAATGAAAGGCCCATGCAACACTACGAACTCTTTAATGAAGCGGAACTAATGGAAGCGGCAAAAAATATACAAAATCACAAAGCACCAGGGCCAGACGGGATTCCCCCCGAGGCAATGAAGATCACCGCTAGAGTCTGCCCTCAACTGCTTTTGGATATGTACAATGCATGCTTGAAAATGGGAGTCTTCTGCTCTCGATGGAAGACAGCTAGGTTAGTGCTTATAGACAAGGGAAAGACAAAAGAAATAACACCATCTTCTTTCCGACCCTTGTGCATGCTCGACACAGCGGGCAAAATGCTCGAAAAAATGTTAAAACCCCGATTGCACAGAGCCATTCAAGAGGCTGGAGGCCTATCGAACAATCAGAAAGGTTTCAGGAAGGGAATGTCTACTATCGACGCCATAAGCGAAGTGAAATCCGCAGTAGAAAAGGCATGGCACAGAAATCAACACTCCCAGGAAATAGTACTCCTCATAACGCTAGATGTAAGAAATGCATTTAATTCAGCACGCTGGATAGACATGCTAGATGCTCTTAAGGCAAAATTCAACATACCCGAAAACCTTATACGAATTATTGAAGACTACCTCCGTGACCGACGGCTACAATACTTCACGTCGGACCAAGGACACCAACTGAAGAACCTTACAGCAGGAGTAGCACAGGGATCAATCCTTGGACCCGACCTCTGGAACATCCTAT
>CAXASF010000623.1:15000-20000 GCA_963971475.1 Chrysops caecutiens | reverse complement strand
AAAAATCGAAAACTTGCACCGTGTGCAATGAAAAATGGCATCCTTTATTCGCGTGCAAACAATTTAAAGAACTTAACGTCGACAAACGTTGGGAAATAGTAAAAAATCTCAGACTTTGCTATAAATGTTTTCTCGATCATCGCGGAAAACCGTGCAAAATTTCGGGTTGTAGAACTTGCAAAAGAAATCATAATACATTACTTCATAAAAACTATTATTCTGAAAATAAAGTACAAGATGAGGTCGATGCATCGAACGTGTCAAACAAAAGCGAAAATTACGAAAAGAGAGACAAAAATGATGCGAGTAATAAACTGTGACTAGAGCTGGAAGATACCGTTACTTCGCCGTGCCTTACCGCGATCTTGCCATTTCCCTCCGTTCAGCTACTGACTAGCGCGGCGGTATGGGTCGAAAATCGAGACAAAAAACAAGTGAAAGGTCGCGCCCTTCTAGACACGGGCTCGTCCACAAACTTTGTAACTGAAAATTTTGCTCGACAATTACGTTTACCTATGCGACCGTGTTCGCTACCTATCGGCACGTTAAACTCAATGCGGACGATTTCAAAAAATACAGTTGATATTAAATTTGGTTCATTTAATGGTGACTTGGAAAAAACTTTAACATTTTATACAGTGCCGCGTATATCTGATTCAGTGCCGTCTGACACTTTTCCAAGAAATACTCTTAAGATACCTCGCAATATTCATCTTGCCGATCCACAATTTTACATTCCTGCTCCGATTGATCTTCTCATCGGTTCCGGAACAACACTTTCATTATTTTCTATTGGACAAATCAAAATTAATAACGAACAGTTTGACATTTGTTTACAAAAAACACGGCTTGGTTGGATAGTCGCGGGCGGTCATGGAATAAAAAGAAAAATAGGAAAAAATGCATTATGTAATTTTGTTGAACTAGAAAACGCGCTGACTAAATTTTGGGAAATTGAGGAAGTCAAAGACGGTCCACTAAAGTCTGACGATGAAATAGCATGCGAGCAACACTACGTAAAAAATGTTCAACGTGACGCATCCGGTCGTTATATCGTTCGCCTGCCATTTAAACCGAACGCACAACCCCTTGGTGACTCCTATCACTCTGCATTAAAAAGATTACATTATTTACAAAAGAAATTAAATAATAAGCCTGAATTAAAAATAGCATATACAAAAGCATTTCAAGAATACCTTGACCTAGGTTTTATGACAGAAATAGAAGATCGTGACAGAGACGGCTACTACCTTCCGCATCATGCGGTCGAAAAAGAATCGAGCGACACAACAAAAATGAGAGTCGTTTATGACGCGTCTAACAAAACATCTAACGGTCTGTCTCTCAACGATACTTTACTGGTCGGGCCTACCATTCAAGCTCAACTATTTGAACACTTAATTAAATTTCGTTTGCCAAAATATATTATCAGTGGAGACATTGAAAAAATGTACCTCCAAGTATTATTGCATGAGGATGATAGGAAGTACCATAAGATCTTGTGGGGCTTCGAAGATGAAATAAAAACATTACAAATGAATGTCGTCACATTTGGTGTGTCCTCATCCGCATTTCTCGCCGTGCGTACAATACATCAGCTCGCCGATGACGAACGCGATAACTTTCCCCGCGCGGCCGATGTATTAAAACGCGACTTATACGTCGATGATTTGCTGACCTCCGCTGAAAATATAAACGATGCGCGAACTTTGCGCCACGAAATTAGTGAGTTGCTAAAACGCGGTGGATTCAATATACGCCAATGGGCAGCCAACGAAAAAGAAATTTTACGCGATATACCCGAAGAATCTTTGAATCAAAAGCTTGTTTTAAATAAAGATTGTGCATTAAAAACCTTGGGCATTTCGTGGAACCCACAAAGCGACACTATTTGCTATTCTGTGAATCCGATAAAATTAAAAGACAAAGTAACAAAACGAACCGTGTTGTCTGAAATAGCTAAAATTTTTGATCCGTTGGGTCTACTTGGTCCAATTATTTTATATGCAAAAACAATAATGCAATCACTTTGGAAAAGAAAATTAGGTTGGGATGAATCCTTGCCGATTGACATTCATTCGCAATGGCTCGAATACATAGAACAATTAAATCTAATCACAGAGTTAAAATTTGAAAGACGAGTTATTGTAAACAATTATGATAAACTTGAGATTCACGGATTCTGTGACGCTAGCGAAACTGGCTACGGCGCGTGCATCTACGCACGAGCCCCCGACGCACAGGGACATCATACCGTTAGGTTATTGACGGCCAAATCTAAAGTTTGCCCGGTCAAACCTACGACCATACCGCGAGCCGAACTGCTTGCCGCGGTCACTTTAGCCCGACTCTATTCAAAGGTAAAAGATACAATAGAATTTCACGGTAAATCATACTTTTGGTCTGACTCAACAATCGTGTTACAATGAATACGAAAATCACCTCACTTATTAAAAACTTTTGTTTCAAATCGAGTAAATAAAATTCAAGAAAAAACTGACATTAAAAATTGGCAACACATTAGATCGGAAGAAAATCCGGCAGACAAATTATCTCGAGGTCAACTACCGAGCGACTTTCTAAAAAATCATTTATGGGCTCACGGGCCTGCCTGGCTATTGAACGACGAAAACTTGTGGCCTCTAAGCGTGATTCGTAACAATGACGATTTACCCGAAATTAAAAAGGCATGTTGCCTCGCAGTTGAAACCGTAGATGAAACTATTTTTTCACGATATCGATATTCTAAACTTTTACGTATTTTATCATATTGTTTTCGTTTTTGTGAGCATCAGAAAAGAAAAATACAAATTCGTATAAAAAAAAGAAACAGTGATACAGCTCCCTTTGAAAAACCTTTAAAAACCGGAATGCTAACTGTGACAGAAATTCAAGAAACAGAAAAAAGAGTTATTAAAATTATTCAAAACAATCACTTTCACGAAGAAATCGAACAAATTACTGAAAACAAAATTGCTTTAAAAGGAAAATTACCTCATCTTAGCCCATTCATTGACGAAATCGGGATTTTACGAGTCGGCGGAAGAATCAAACGTGCAAATGTTCCTTATGACCAAAAACACCCGATTCTTCTACCGAGTCGCAACGCTTTCACTGACAATCTAATAAAAGAAATTCACGAAAACAATTATCATACCGGCATTCAAACAACACTTTACTTATTGAGACAAAGATTTTGGATTTATGATGGACGCAATCAAATAAGAAAAATAATTAAACAATGTATAAAATGTTTCCGATTCAATGCAAATCCGGTCGAATATAAACAAGCCGATTTGCCGAAAGCTCGAGTCATACCGAACAGACCTTTTTTATATGTCGGAATAGATTTTTGCGGTCCATTTTTCATAAAAGAGAAAAAATTTCGCAATCGCGGAAAAGTAAAAATTTACATATGTGTATTCATATGCATGAGTTTCAAAGCAGTACATATTGAAATTGTTACCGATCTAACCACTAAAGGATTTTTGCTCGCGCTCCGGCGATTTGTCGCACGTCGCGGAGCAGTATCACACATATTTTCCGACAACGGTACTAATTTTACTGGAAGTTATAATAAATTACGCGAGATTTATGCAGTGCTAAATAAACAAGAAAACAAACAAGAAATAAATGAATTCGCGTTAAAAAATCGCATCATTTGGCATTTTAATCCGCCTCTCGCACCTCATTTTGGCGGTATATGGGAGTCCACCGTCCGAATATTTAAACATCACTTGAAGCGTATTGTTGGCAATGAACTATTTACAATTGAGGAATTTGAGACGTTTACGACCGAAATAGAAGCGATTCTGAACTCAAGGCCATTGGGACCGATGTCCTCGGACCCTAACGATTTGCTTGTAGAATCCCCAGCTCACTGGCTGATAGGTGAATCTATGAGAGGTTTACCGGAAAATAATCTTACTGATACTCCATTTAAAAAACTAGACAGACCTGAACATTTAATAAAAATGCGACAGGATTTCTGGAAACGTTACCAATTAGAATATTTAAGTGAAATGCAAACTCGGTCAAAATGGATAAAGGAAGGAGTTCAATTAAAAATAGGCATGATGGTTTTGATTAAAGATAAAAACGCCCCGTGTTTGCAATGGGCACTGGGACGTGTTCTTGAATTGCACCCGGGCGACATGGCATTGCACGCGTTGCTACCGTAAGAACCGTTAGTGGGACTTACAAACGAGCAGCGAAACTATTGTGTCCACTACCGTTTGAGAAAAAGGATCAAATTGCTAGCATAGATAATTAAAATATGTTCTACGTAGTATAGATAATTAGAATGTATTAAGCATAATTAATTGTTTAAATTCACTTGAATTATTTAGTTCATTGATTTGCAAATTTATATCATTTAAAATCGTTAATTGCTGCAAAAATTTACATAAAAGATTTATAATTCTAAAAATAATTCACCTAAGTTCAATGCATTTACTTCAGATTAATTAAGTATTTAAGCATAAGAATTACTTACTTATCAAAAATATAAGTTAAAAAAAAAAAAAAAAAAAATCTCGCTTGAGCGTCCGTCGCTCAAGGCCGGGGAGTATGTTTAGTAGGTTTAATATACAATTGTTCGAAATAATATTTAACATATACAAATAGTTTACAAAAATGAGACAACTAAAACACTGACCCGAGACGCACGCTCTGACGCCCATTAAGGCAATAAATTATTACATGAAGAGGAGAAAATACTCCTATTCCAAAAAACAAAATATAATGTCCGTGTCCGGGCTGAAATAAAGAATACTTGAAATACAAGAATAATAAAAAGGAAAAGGAAAAGAATTCTGAAAAGCAATAAAATTACAATAGAGTGAAAACATGTGGCAAGAGTTTCAAGATTCTGAGAAACCCATTCAGAGAAAAAACAAAACGAACTCTTTGTCCATATACACTCGACGTCCTCAGGACAAAAATCTAAAAATTAGAAATCGGTAAGAGCTCGAACCGTCCGCAAGACAGAATTAAGCGTT
>CAXASF010000621.1:37500-45195 GCA_963971475.1 Chrysops caecutiens | reverse complement strand
GGATCATCTTTCCAGACGGTCTTATCTTTAAGTTATGCACATGCTTCTAATTTTTGTTAGTCTTACCTGTAACAATTTATCCTTCGTCAGCACCTTTTTGGTATAAATTCGCGTAATTTGGAATAAATAAATCAGTTGTTAAATTAAACTCGAATCTTTCACTTATCCTCTGCTTCTGGTGTATCGGTCTAAGACCTTTGCACACTCTACTCTAAATCTTGGTGTAACACCTAGATTTTCCCTTCAACTTTCCGCTGAAAAGGAGTCTCTTAAAACTGAGTTGTGGTGATACACCTCAACCAGTCGAAAACAGCACAGGCAAAAGAGTCTGCGCTCAACATTTGGTGACCCCGACGTGATTTACGTCACGCGAACTCCAAACCATTCAAGTTTACGCGAATTTTAACCCGTTCACCGTCGCGACAAATCGTCAAACCGCGAATACCGTCAAGATCGTTTCATCCCGAGCATCCTGAAGAAGAAGCAGCTGAAGTTTCCATCCTATCGACGTCCCTCCCAACGTTCCGAGACAACATTACCTCATTTGTGGCAGTCAACTTACTCAAGCCGCTGTTTGCTCTCGTCGTTCCACTTCGTTAACCTTCAGTAATAACGAGAATGTCCTCTTTGGAAGAACTTGCAAAACAACAGAACGAGACAGGAGGAGAAATCGAGAGGCATATAAGAAACTACAAGAAGGATTCTCCAACACGCAAAGACGACGAATACCTCGTCAACAAGTCCAAGGCCATAACGGAACTCTGGGAGACGTTCCAATCTGTGGACTACGGTATTCGGGCTAAATATGACCTCGAAACCAGTCATCCATATTTCCAGAAACAATACTTTGCCAACATAGAGGAGCTGTACCAGTGGTTTATCGAGGACGTCAAACTACGCTTAAGCAGTCAATCAAGCACGCAATCCACGGAGAATGCATCAAGCAGTCACAAGCCTGAAGATGCCAAGCCATCTAATGCCGCAAGTTCTCCACTTCAGGTCATGTTACGGAGATTGAACGCTGCAATCGTCTCATTAAGGCGCGCTCTGGACTCAGTCCGAAACCTCCCCCCTCAACAAACTGCTGTCGTGTACGAAGTAAAGTGCCGTTCCATTGAACGCCTTTGGGCAAACCTGGAGACCCTGCATGATGCGATCTGGGGAATGACAGACGACCCCATTGCTGCTGGATTTGATCAAGAAGCGTATCTTTTGCTGTCCGATGAAGTAGAGTCGACAATAATAGACTTACAACAACATTCTACACCGTCCACACACCCAGTCACAAGTGATGTTTCGCCCAAGGTTAAGCTGCCAACCATCACATTGCCAAAATTTGAAGGCAATTATCTTTGCTGGAAGCAGTTCCACGACCTGTTCTTGCAAGTGGTACACGAACAAAATCTGGGCAATGCGCAGAAAATGTGGTACCTCAAGACGAGTTTAACTGGTGAAGCAGAGCGATGTATTAGCCATCTGACAATATCCGACGCGAACTATCTGTCTGCTTGGAACCTTCTCAAGGACAGATATGATAATGACAGATTGTTGGTAGCAGCCCTCATTAACAAATTATTGAACCAATCTGTCATTCACACCGAATCAGCCACAGCCATCAAGTCACTCCATGACACAACTCGAGAGTGCCTGCTCAGTTTAACGAATCTCAAAATTGACATCAAAAACTGGGATCCTCTGTTGCTCCACATCCTCATCAAAAAATTAGACGGAGTTTCGCACACGCTTTACGAGCAAGGCCTGGAACATCCTAGGAAATTGCAATCTATGGAGCACTTCCTTGCGTTCCTGGAAAGGCGATTCCAGTCACTAGAATCCCTTCCGAACAAAAACTCAAGAAACGCCGCTAACGACATTAATTTCGGCAAAGGACGACCCCCAAGGGCATTAGCTGTCGTATCCTCAAGGACGCCGTGCTTCGTGTGTAAAGGAGACCATCCGATCTTTTCCTGCCCCAGTTTCCTCAATCACAGTCCTGACAAGCGCCTTAAACTCATACAACGCGCTGGTCGCTGCGTTAATTGCCTCAAGAAGGGACATCGCTCTAATCAATGTCCCTCTGGTAATTGCCACAAGTGCTCCAAGAAACACAATACATTGCTTCATTTAGAAGACAACAGCCCAAGATCTCAAGCTTCGGGCAACCAGTCACCTCCCGCAGTTGACAACCAGCAAGTACAAGCACGCCCAGGTTCAAGCACTAAGGAAGCTGCGTCGCTCAGTTCCAGCACTCCCTCAACTGTCGGCACTTATACTCTGTTAAGTACAGTCCTCATCAAGGTCACGGATAGCTGGGCAAACCAAATTCAGGCAAGAGCCTTGTTAGACTCCGGTTCCCAGCTAAACTTCATTTCAGAAAGACTTTTAAAAAGATTGGGCCTCCAAGAAACGCGACATTCAGTTACCATTGGTGGGATCGGTTCGATAGCACAGAACACACGCTCAAGAGCCAACATCGAAATACATTCCAACATAACTGATTTCAGCACAAGCATAGACGTTCATGTCTTACCAAAGATAATAGCACCGCAACCCTCGCAACACATCGAGAAGACGTCCTGGTCTATTCCTGACAACATAAGGTTGGCCGATCCACAATTTCATCGTCCTGGTCCCATTGACATTCTTATCGGAGCCGAGCTGTTCTATTCAGTTCTCTCTGTTGGCCAAATAAAATTGGGAGAGCAACTTCCTATACTCCAGAACACGGTTTTTGGTTGGACCGTGTCAGGCCGAATCGCCACGCCCAGCTCAGTAACGAACCTCGCGCACTGCGGAATATGTAGCGAAGATGAAACTTTGGACTCCCACATCCAAAAATTCTGGCAGCTGGAGGAAACTGAACATGGCTCAAATAATTATACCGCTGCTGAAAACAAATGTGAGGAATTCTTCATCCAGACTACAAAAAGGGACAACCATGGCCGGTTTATCGTCCGACTTCCGTTCCGATGCGATCCACATGAATTGGGTGAGTCCAGTGACACGGCACTTCGACGCTTCCACTCCTTGGAAAGAAGACTAGCTAAGGATCAAACTTTAAGGCAGCAGTACAACGCGTTCATGAGGGAATACATAGAGTTGGGTCATATGAAGGAAGTCTGCTTCACTATGGTAGAAGAGCCCTACTATTTCCTTCCACATCATTGCGTCCTCAGACCTGAAAGCACAACGACTAAATTACGAGTGGTCTTCGATGGATCAGCGAAAACAACCAGCAATCTGTCACTGAATAATGTCTTGGCAGTCGGGCCAGCCATTCAGGGCGACGTCTTCACAATATTACTACGCTTCCGTCTTCCTCGATACGTCTTCACCGCGGACATCGAAAAAATGTACCGACAAATCCAAGTCGATCCAGTTGATCAAAAATACCAGCTTATATGGTGGAGAGATGATGCTAACAAACCTTTGAAGTGCTACCAGCTTTGCACCGTCACTTATGGTACTGCTCCAGCTTCTTATCTCGCCACGCGTACCTTACATATGCTTGCCGACAATGTGAAGGACCAGTACCCTCTTGCCGCTCAATCGCTCAAAAACGACTTTTATGTGGATGACGTTTTGTCTGGTTCAGACTACTTGCCCACCTGCCTGCTAAAGCAAACCGAATTGTTATCATCTCTGAAAACCGCGGGCATAAGGCTTCGTAAGTGGTGCGCAAACCATCCTCACCTGCTTAAAGAAATACCAGCTGAGGATCAAGCAATTGAACTAGACTTCAGTAATCATTCCGACGACAGCATCAAAACGATGGGGTTAACCTGGCAACCCAAATCTGATTCTTTCGCCATTCGAAGCACTTTAATCCCTACGCAAAGGGTCACGAAGCGAACCGCTTCTTCTGTCATCGCACACATCTTCGACCCATTGGGCATATTGGCTCCAGTGGTCATAACGGCGAAGCTGTTTTTGCAGAAACTGTGGGAGTTAAAACTCGACTGGGACGCTTCACTTCCACAAGAACTACATACCAAATGGATCAGCTTCAGAGATGGCTTGAGCGCATTAAACCACATAACGTTCCCCAGACATGTATTGGCTCACAAAATAAGCTCCCAAATACAACTACATATTTTTGCTGATGCCTCAGAGAAAGCATATGGTGCTGCCGCGTACATCAGGTCCGTAGGGCGAGACAACGTTGTCATTGTACGATTACTATGTGCCAAGTCTAAGGTTGCACCAATCAAGCAAATAACACTACCTCGCCTCGAGTTATGCGCCGCCAAATTGGCCACACAGCTCAAACAGCGCATTAAAAGGGATCTGCAGTTGAACACCAATCAAATCTTCCTTTGGACCGATTCATCAATAGTTCTCGGTTGGATTAAAGCTGAGTCATCGAACTTCCACACCTTCGTCGCCAACCGCATTGCAGCCATACAGAGGGCCAGCATCCCCGAGCAATGGCGACACGTACCATCATTAGATAATCCTGCCGACCTATTATCAAGAGGCGTTCCTCCTGGGAAATTAGTCAACAACACTTTATGGTTTTTCGGTCCACTCTTCCTTCATGGTAGAGAAGACGCATGGCCTAATCTTAATCCAAACCCAGACGAATGCACTCTGGAGCAACGGACTAAGATTCAATCCACATGTCTCGGATTCACAAAGGACTACGACTTCCTACTCAACATTAATCATCAAAATTCCTTCAGACGTCTTCAGCGCATAGTCGCCTATATTCTACGCTTCACCAAGGCCACGAAACAGTGCTCCAGAGAGAATAATTCACCCGTTCCATCAGTGACAGAGCTAGACGACGCACAAACTCTGATTATCAAACACGTCCAGCAACAAGGATTCAAGGACGATCTCCAGCATGTAATCAAATATGGCGAAGTTTCAAAGGGTAGCTCAATCAGCTCCTTGACCCCTCTTTTGGACCAAGATGGAATCCTTCGTGTAGGCGGACGCCTCGAGTCATCAAACCTCGAGTATCGAGCCAAGCATCCTGCGCTTCTTCCAAATAGTCATCCAATCACCAAGATGCTATTCAATGCGCTACACACAGAAAATATGCATGCGGGTCCTCAAGCTCTACTCGCCATCGCACGACAACAGTTCTGGCCACTCGGCGGCAAGAACTTAGCCCGCGCCGTCGTACAACACTGCGTCCGTTGTGCCAAGGCCAAGCCCAAACTATTGACACAACTAATGGGGAATTTGCCACCGGACCGCGTTCAGCCTGCACGACCATTCATAAATTCCGGAGTCGACTTTTGCGGCCCGATATACGTTCATTTCAAGATCCGGGGTAAACAGCCACAAAAGGCTTACATCGCTGTTTTTTGTTGCTTCGCTACGAAGGCCGTTCATTTGGAATTGGTGAGCGATTTATCAACGGATGGCTTTCTTGGTGCCTTGCGTCGATTCATATCACGGCGAGGACATTGCCGGAAAATTTACTGCGACAACGCCACCAACTTTGTCGGTGCCCGAAATCAATTACAGGAGCTTAATGATGTCTTCAGCAAGAATGCTTCCAAGGAGAAACTACTCAAGGAATGCAGTTCTCGAGGTATTGACTTTCACTTTATCCCTCCTCGAGCTCCTCATTTCGGTGGGCTGTGGGAAGCCGCCGTCAAATCTGCAAAGAATCTAATGCAGCATAGTCTTGCCTCCGCTTCATTGACGTATGAAGAAATGGAGACAGTCATCGTGGGAGTAGAAGCTATTTTGAATTCTCGCCCCATTACGCCAATGTCTGATGACGCCAACGATCTCGCAGCCCTCACGCCAGCACACTTCTTAATTGGTGAGCCACTAACAGCGCTCGTCGACCCTCAGGCTCACTCGAACAAGGCCAGTTTACTAACTCGGTGGAAGCTTGTCACGTACGTCAAGAACGAGTTCTGGAAACGATGGTCGACTGAATATTTGAATCAACTCCAACATCGAGTCAAATGGAAACATACGGCCCAAAACGTCTCACCCGGCACAATGGTCATCATCAAGGAAGATAACCTTCCACCCTTGAAGTGGCCATTGGGGCGCGTAACCAACGTCGTTAAGGGAGAGGACGGACTCGTTCGAGTTGTCGACGTAAAAACAGCAAATAACATCTTGCGCCGACCAATACACCGATTGGCACCACTCCCCATCGAAAATGAAGACGTAAACGACATGGAACCAACCGAGCAACCAAAAAAGAGAACGATGCCTCAACCATCAGTGGACCAAGGCCCCACGCCAGTCAAACACGCTCGCTCCGCTCTTTTCACCGTGTTACTAGTATGTCTCTTCCTGTCACCGGTCACGGCATCTCGGGCAACTATAACTCCGTTCACTGCAAACCCAGGCATATATTTCGAAAACTTAGGCAGAGCAAACATTATTACCAGTGATTGGAATATTATAACATATTATGACATGCAATCATTTTGGAGGGAGTTCGACCTTCTACAAACGTTTAGTGCATCTTTATGTAACTTATCATCTACCATGCCCAATCCGGAATCTCATCACAAAATAGCCAAGCAAATTAACCGTGTAGTGGATGAGCTTAGCCAGACTAATCAACTTTTAAGAAGTCCTACATCAGGTCGAGCAAAACGAGGACTGCTCAACATCGTTGGCAACGCAGCAAACTTTATGTTTGGTGTCCTCGATTCTAAATACGCTGAAGAAATGTCCATGACCATTGACTCTATAAAGAACAACGAAGGACATTTAGCAAATCTGTTGCGTAACCAAACCTCCATTCTAGACGCTACGGTCAACATTATGAAAAAGGATCACCAGGCTATTGACATGGAGTTTCAGAGAGTTGAGTCTGATTTAAATGATTTATCCACACAGATAAACGCAATACACAACGACGTACAACAAGAAGCTCGATCTCGGTCCTTCATCCTATTGTCGTTACAAGCAACATTGCTCGCCACCAACTTCCAAAGGACTCAAGGCTTGATTTTGGACGCCTTAGTCAATATACATCGAGGAAGAGTCAGCAGACATCTTTTATCTCCAGAGCAGCTAAGAACCGTTCTACACACCATTCGGGCTAATCTTCCTTCAAGTTTAAGACTACCACTCAGTCAGGATGATATACTCCATTTTTACAACCTAATTACACTTGAAGGCAGAATGACGGACAAGCATTTCATTTTCAAGCTCAGAGTGCCGTTAATCTCGGTTGAAGACTTCGACCTCTTTCGAGTGGTTCCAGTTCCAGTCAAGATCAACGATAGTTTCGTGGCTATTAGACCATCCTTTCCCTACCTAATGGTTAACTTACATCGGGACCACTACTATCCGCTAACGGAGTCTCAACTGCGCATCTGCAATACGATGAACGGGAGGCATTTATGCAATCAACATTACCCATTGTACAAAATTGGATCATCCATTTCTGCCTGTGAAATCAGCCTCCTGAATCAGTTAACTCCACACCATTGCCAGTTGATGAGAGTAGACGCCCATTCCAGTTGGACTCAACTTCACACACCAAACCAGTGGATCTTCTCCTTGCCAGAAAAAACCACAATCAACATTGTTTGCGGAGATGACATGTCACAGCTGACTCTCCAATGGACGGGTATCTTAACGCTTGATAGCAATTGCGTCATTAAGCAGCCTCTCATCACAATTCGAGGGCACAAGAGCTACTCAACAGTGAGGCACGCTTCCTACGTTCCGGCCTTTAACTTGACTGACCTCATTGACCCG
>CAXASF010000620.1:27500-30000 GCA_963971475.1 Chrysops caecutiens | reverse complement strand
AAGAAATATTTATCAAATAAAGTTTAAATAAACCAAACAGGTTATGGGCCCAGGTCACGCGAATTAAACATAGGGAAAACCGAGTATTAATATCGCGACAATAATCGGGAAACGATTTAAAATAATTTGCAACTCAAAATGGCGTCCACAATTAAAATTGAGCCACTCACGGAAGAAAATTATGATGAGTGGAAAATCCATATGACGGCTATCCTGCGAAAAAACGATTTATGGGGATATGTAACTGGAGACATCCCGCAACCAACAGCAGCGGAAAAATTGGTGGAGTGGATTACCAATGACGGAAAGGCACAATCAGATCTTGTACTCCACATGAGGGGTAAAGAATTAAAATTGTGTTCACGTTTGGGGTCAGCTAAGGCAATATGGGAAAAACTTCAAGAAACATTTGAGTCGAAGGGAGCAACAAGACGATCAGCTCTAATGAAGAAATGCGTAACCATGAAAATGCACGAGGGGGACGACTTGAGGAAACATGTGACCGAATTTTGCGATACAGCTGCCAAGTTAAGTGATATTGGAACAGTTGTTCCTGACGAGATGCTGGTAACACTATTAATGCACAGTTTGCCTGAATCATTTGCAATGTTCAGAGAATCTATCGAATCGCAAGAAAAATTGCCTACGTTAGAAGCGCTAAAGATTAGATTGTATGAACGCCTTCAAGGACAACAGTTAGATGGGGAAAACTCTCAAGGTGCTTTATATTCAAGGAAATCGAATCCAAGCCATCAAAGGCCAAATTTTCAAAAGAACGTCAAATTAAACAAATTCGATCAGAGCCAAACTCCAAAACGAAAAATCACGTGCCATAGGTGTAACAAAGAAGGACATATAGCCAGGGAATGCAGAGCGAGATACCCAACAAAGTCAAAACCGCAACAGTCAGAGTACAGCGAGGCTTCGAGCTCCAGGTTCCAAACACATAAGCAAAACACGATGCTGAGTATATCGGACGAGACAATGTACGCCGTACCAAGCAGTGAGTGGTGTCTTGATAGCGGAAGTACGAGTCACATGTGCAACCAAAAGGATCGTTTCGAGAAGTTCACACACACAAGCTCGGATTTAATGCTAGCGAATCATGAGAGCACGCATATCACGGGAACGGGAAACGTTCGGTTAATTGTCGATGCTAACGGTGATCGTGAAATTAATTTTGAAAAAGTGCTTTATGTGCCAGAATTACGAACAAACTTACTATCAGTGTCCAAGGCTACAGACAATGGTTTTGAGGTGACTTTCCGAAAAAAATACGCGATTGTAACCAAAAACAATGAAGTGGTTTTACATGCAGATCGCCGCGGAGACTTATACTTTGTAAAAAAGGGTGAAAATAGTGCAAATAACATAATGTCGAAAAAGAGAAATATTAACATTTGGCACGAGAAGTTAGGCCATCTTAATGAACGCGATATCAAATTAATGGCAAAAAATGGTGTCGTACACGGTCTTAAAGTGGACAATAATGAGAAATTATCAGAATGTGAAGTCTGTATTCGCGAAAAACAAACTCGACTACCGTTTAACAAAATTGAAGAAAATCGTACGCGTGATCTGTTGGAGATAATCCACAGTGATGTTTGTGGGCCGATGAGACACGCTTCAGTCTCTGGAATGCGATATTTTGTTACATTCATCGACGATAAATCACGTTGGGGTAAAATCTATTTTGTGAAGAGCAAAGCAGAAGTGTTGAACATATTCAAGCAATATAAAAGTGAAGTTGAGAACTTTACTGTACTTAAGATAAAAGCACTACAAACTGACAATGGCAGGGAGTATTGTAATCGAGAATTTAACGAATTTCTACGAGAGCACGGCATCAGGAGGCGTTTGACAACACCACATACACCACAACAAAATGGCATTGCGGAAAGGAGAAATAGGACACTAGTGGAAATGGCTCGCTGCATGATGAGGCAGGCGGAAGCACCACCACATTTTTGGGCTGAAGCAATAAACAACGCCAATTATACGCGTAACAGATGTCCAACGAGTGCGTTGAAAGGTGGTATACCATACACAGTGTGGACGGGTAAGAATCTTTCTGTAAACTACTTACAAATCTTCGGTACAAAGGTGTTCGTGCTAAACAAGGAGCAAAACAAAGGTAAATTTGATTCGAGATCAAAAGCAGGAATCTTTTTAGGATACTCAGAGACGTCCAAGGCCTTCCGTATATACATGACAGAGACACGCAGAACCATAGAAAGTAGAGATGTCAAGTTTTTGAGCTACTCTGGATTTCAGCATGAGTATACTGAAATACTCGATGACGAAAGCAACGACGATACAACTTGCGTCGAATTAATAAAGGACGTGAATAATAATACTCCGAAATTAGATGACAACGACGACACACATATAACATCGGAATTGCAGACTAAGAAAGCGAGGAGAGCTACAGTGCCTTGGGAAAACCTTGTTCAACCAGCCCAGCGAGGAAGGGGTCGTCCCAAGCTCATACGCACCGGTC
>CAXASF010000620.1:0-2500 GCA_963971475.1 Chrysops caecutiens | reverse complement strand
TTGCTCTTTGTCCACCGTGAGTAAGAATGCCTCCGACTTTAGCTTTTGCACGTTCCAGACTTTAGTTGAACTTACAGTGCTATGTGCACGGCTATTTCCTGTTCCGATGCAGTAGACTATATACTGATGATCACTGCCGGTGTAATCTTCTAAGACTTCCCAACCTGTAATTTTCCCCGCGATTGTTTCCGATGCCAAGGTGATGTCAGGCACTGTATCTCTGCATCCCGGTCTTCTAAAAGTGGTTTTGTCTCCAGTGTTAATTATGTTTAAGCTCAGCCTGGCAGCCATATCCAGGATTTTCCTTCCTCTGGAGTTTGTAGTTTCTGTACCCCATTCTACGGCCTTCGCGTTAAAATCACCCGAAACGATGACGTGCTGGCCCAGTTCTCTTGCTTTGTCCTCGATACGACTCAGCTTGTCATCAAAATCTCCAATCCGATCGCTTGGTGTAAGGTAGCAACTCATAAGTGTCAGTCCTTTAGTCCGAATGTAAACGTAGCTTTTCCCTATGCCCCTGTCGGCCAAAGCAATGTAATTTTCCTTCGGAAGCCAGATGGCAGCTGTGCCACTCTCATCTTCCACCCAGGTGCCCTGCGAGCGTGGTCTGTAAAATTCACACAAGATGACCGCATCGACCTTTTTTTCTAGTACCAACTGCTCCAGAAGCAAGTCAGCCGTTTTACTCCTATGCATATTTGCCTGGAGTACTCTCATTGTTTTGTTGTTTCTCGCAGTTTGCACTTGGCGGAACCTGGTATATGGTCTACGGGACTATGACCAGCTTCAGTGCACAGGCAACACTTTGGAGTTTTCGTGCACTCTTTCATTTTGTGGCCCGGTTCTCCGCATCTTATGCATAAATTCATTTCACTTCTGTCTGGTCCCTTGCAGTCTCTCCGCGTATGGTTATACCCAAAACACCGAAAGCACCTCTTTAGCCTCTCACTGATGCTTATTCTGGCTCTCACCCACCCTATTTTGATTTTCCCAGCTGCTGTTAGGGTGCCTTCGTAATCTTTTGGTATAGTTACATAGGCTTTCACTTGCTCCCTCGAATTTGGAGTGGTTATTGCAACAGTTATTTCTGTGTTCGGGGGCAGTAATTTGTTGACCGCGCTTTCGACTTCTTCTTTAGTTGTTAGAGAGTCAAGATCTCTAATTTCCACTGTTGCTTTTGGTGTAAGCCAAGTGATCCCTGTATTTGTTTGCACTGCTGCCTTGATCTTGTCACAGAGCTCCCGAGTTATTCGTCCGCCTTTTTCGAGTTCGAGCAAGAGTGCACCAGTGCGCGTCTTTCGAACACCTCTTACTTTTGTAGCCTCGTCTGGCAGGAAACTGGTACGAAGATTTTTCAGGACCTCTGAGTAACTGAGACCTTCAGTTGGTTCAATCAGTACCGCGTCTGACTTGTATTTTGTGTCACGTCCTTTTGCTCTTTTCTTCTTTTCTGCTGCTTTTGGGGCCCCCACCAGCCCAGCATCGGATACCGAACTCGTCCCGTTTCGTGCCTTGGGTTTATCGTTGGTGGGTCTGCGTCTTTTTCCAGAAACTTGCCACTCCTCTTTCTCGGGTTCGGGTCCCCTTTCGCGTGCTCTTTTTTCCGCATCCTGGTTAATTGGGCTTGTCGCCGCCCTCTTGCTTGTGTTTGGTGTTTCGACTTCCGAGTGCCCATTTCGTATGGCAGCCTTTTTGGTCTCCTTCTCCGCCTTTTGCCACGATTTGCGGCAGGTTGTGATGACTTCGAAAAGTTCCGACATTTCGTCCACACTGTCTTGAACAATCTTGGATATATTCCTTTGCTTCTTGATTGCCATTTTTATCTCCCGGAGTGCTTTTCTGCATTTGGTGAGTGCGGCATCCTCTTCTGTCCTAATTTTGAGTATAAACTCCTGTCTTGGCGACCCTCCAATTTTATCCTGTCGAGGCGTATGAATTGGCGTTTCCTGAGCTTGCTCATGATTAACACTTTCATTTGGTCTGGTGCTTTCAGATTCAGTTTCGACTTGTTGCATATTTGAGCTTGATGCTATAATCATGTTTCCTGAGCAGCATGAGCTACCTGGTGGTCCGTAGCCACTTTTTCCTGGTGGCGTTCGCATTAACATACCACTTCGCTTAAAGGCTGCTTGTGAAGTGACTTCACCTGCGTTTCCGTTACTGTGTTCTCCATGTTCTGGTACATTCTTTGTTTGTTTATTGTTTTCAATTGAATCCATATGTGTGTGTGCCAGCGCATCGTACGTAAGGGTGCGGGCCGTAATAGCTGGGAGCGGGTATACCCTCAGACATTTCCTACCCCAGTTCCCTGAGGCCCAGCCTACGCTTTACCAATTCCGGGATACACGGACGAATTGGCGCTCGCACGGGGCAACCCAGGCTTCTATCCTTGGGTCCAATACGTACTTCCTGATCAAGGTCCGAAGCGGCTGGTTCCTGATCGTACGTCGTGACAGACACCTCGGCAGAGCTAGCTCACATCAGCCTTGAGATTCAAGGC
>CAXASF010000619.1:32500-35000 GCA_963971475.1 Chrysops caecutiens | reverse complement strand
CACTGAAACGAAAAGCAGAAGACAAGGACACTCTAATGCAGCAAACCGACGAACAAGGACACCAAATAACGGTAATCAAAAGAGCAAAGCGACTCCATAAAGGTGTCGCAGAAGATGCGAGTGCAACCCCAACTACTGCTCAACCAAAGCGAAGCACACCTCATGGTAAGAGAACGGAAGCGAAAGAAGCTAAAGGAAACAAGACACTGGAAGGAAGGGAGTCGGAAAAAAAGATTAATGAAAAAAACAAGAGGCACAGACTGATCAAAATAAGAGGCGACGCTATCATCCTGAAGCCATCGGACGGCAAAACGTTCTCTGACGTGCTAAAAGCGGCACAGAATGTTAAGCCGCACGAAACAGGTGTCACAGTCCAGGCAGTTCAGAAAACGAGGGACAACAGCGTCCTGATCAAGATAGCTAAGGGAGCTGAAAATAGAAACGGTTTCTGCGAGGCCCTGAAGCTAGCAGTCGGAAAGGACGCCACTGTTAAGGACTCTGAACCCGGAGTGACACTAGAAATCAGAGACATCGACAGCGAGCAAAACGAAGCGACCGTTAGAGCGGCGCTAATAAAAACGACGAATGAGAAGGCCCACATTATGAAATGCAGACTTTCCTTAGAAAACTCAAGAGGGCAGAAAATTGCAAACGTGACAGTGGACGAGGATACCGCTAGGGCGATTATGAAAACTCGCAGGATAACTATCGGATGGGTTAATTGCCGGGTCAGACAAAAACACCTGATTAACAGATGCCATAAATGTTTGGGGTTCGGACATCTGCAAAGAGGCTGCAACGGACAGGACCGATCCAAATGCTGCCTCAGATGCGGCTGCGAGGGACACAAGGCGGCAGACTGCAAAACCTTAAAATGCTTCCTCTGTACGAAGCTCGGTAGGACGATGGATGAACTTGAGCATATACCAGGAACTGGGGCCTGCAAAGCTTTCAGAAATGCTCTTGCCGCAGCGCGAAAACAGGAATATGCCTCATGATGCTCACTTTTTTACAATGTAATCTGCACAGAGCTAAGCAAGCACAGGACCTGCTACGAGAAATCGGAATGGAAACTGGGGCGGACGTGCTGATAATCAATGAACAACATCACGATGTGGACGGCCCAACGTGGTTCACGGACAATACTAAAACAGCAGCCATATGGATACCAGACCAACGAAAGACAAGGACTGAGAAACATGGCAAAGGGAACGGCTTTGTATGGGTTCAGATAAAAGGAGTGATAATAGTTAGCTGCTACCTTACACCGAGCGATAACACCAAAGCGTACTACAGGAAGTTAGAAGAAATAGAAGATTTTCTCCATGGAATAAATAGCGAGAAAATAGTCGCCGGAGACATAAATGCAAAAGCTGTAGAATGGGGCGAACCCTATACCAACGCCAAGGGAAGAAAGATTCTAGAAATGGCCGCAAGAACTGGTCTAGTGGTACTCAACACAGGAACAGCTTCCACTTTTCGAAGGATGGGCTGCAAAGAAACATACCCTGATGTATCCTTCGCCACGGAGGGAATCTACAGAAGAATTAAAAAATGGCGGGTACTAGAAAGAGAGAACCTCAGTGACCACATGTACATTTGCTTTCAGCTCTGCACAGAGCAGCCAATTACTTTTACGGACACCCAACCCAGGTGGAACCCCAACAAAGTGAACGAGGAGAAGATGAAAAGAGCTCTACAGACGGGATACGCAAGAATTCCTGCAGGAATCCGCATGGTTACAACTCGAGAAGATGTAGAGAAATTAGCAGATATGAGTCTGAAAATCATCGCACGCGCTTGCGACAAGGCTATGCCAAAAAAAGGAAACCGTCGAGGCAAAAAACATGCTTATTGGTGGACAGACGAGATAGCCTCCCTCAGGAAAATGTGCAACACGCTGAGAAGACGCGCTCAACGAGCAAGAAAAAATACGGACCAAGCGACCAAGGATACTGAATACAGAACTGCAAAGAAGAAGTTAAGGACAGCTATAAACAAGAGTAAAGCGAACTGCTGGTCGGAACTCAAAGACGACATAGAAAGGGACCCCTGGGGACTGGGCTACAAACTTGTTACCCGGAAACTAGGCTCAATGGCCCCAGTTACGGATATGAACGTCCAAAAAATGACGGAAATAGTAGACGCCCTCTTCCCAACGCACCCGGAGCGAGAAGACAACGCAAATGAAAGGCCTATGCAACACTACGAACTCTTTAATGAAGCGGAACTAATGGAAGCGGCAAAAAATATACAAAATCACAAAGCACCAGGGCCAGACGGGATTCCCCCCGAGGCAATGAAGATCACCGCTAGAGTCTGCCCTCAACTGCTTTTGGATATGTACAATGCATGCTTGAAAATGGGAGTCTTCTGCTCTCGATGGAAGACAGCTAGGTTAGTGCTTATAGACAAGGGAAAGACAAAAGAAATAACACCATCCTCTTTCCGACCCTTGTGCATGCTCGACACAGCGGGCAAAATGCTCGAAAAAATGTTA
>CAXASF010000618.1:0-103123 GCA_963971475.1 Chrysops caecutiens | reverse complement strand
TTGTGACTGTTATTTCAGTGGTTTTCGCTGTTATTAGTGAGGTTGTGCAGATTGCCACAGTTATTTCAGTGGTTTCGCTGTTATTAGTGAGGCTTTGCAGATTGTGACTGTTATTTCAGTGGTTTTCGCTGTTATTAGTGAGGTTGTGCAGATTGCCACAGTTATTTCAGTGGTTTTCGCTGTTATTAGTGAGGCTTTGCAGATTGTGACTGTTATTTCAGTGGTTTTCGCTGTTATTAGTGAGGTTGTGCAGATTGCCACAGTTATTTCAGTGGTTTTCGCTGTTATTAGTGAGGCTTTGCAGATTGTGACTGTTATTTCAGTGGTTTTCGCTGTTATTAGTGAGGTTGTGCAGATTGCCACAGTTATTTCACTGGTTTTCGCTGTTATAAGTGAGGCTTTGCAGATTGTGACTGTTATTTCAGTGGTTTTCGCTGTTATTAGTGAGGTTGTGCAGATTGCCACAGTTATTTCACTGGTTTTCGCTGTTATTAGTGAGGCTTTGCAGATTGTGACTGTTATTTCAGTGGTTTTCGCTGTAATTAGTGAGGTTGTGCAGATTGCCACAGTGATTTCACTGGTTTTCGCTGTTATAAGTGAGGCTTTGCAGATTGTGACTGTTATTTCAGTGGTTTTCGCTGTTATTAGTGAGGTTGTGCAGATTGCCACAGTTATTTCAGTGGTTTTCGCTGTTACTAGTGAGGCTTTGCAGATTGTGACTGTTATTTCAGTGGTTTTCGCTGTTATTAGTGAGGTTGTGCAGATTGCCACAGTTATTTCACTGGTTTTCGCTGTTATAAGTGAGGCTTTGCAGATTGTGACTGTTATTTCAGTGGTTTTCGCTGTTATTAGTGAGGTTGTGCAGATTGCCACAGTTATTTCACTGGTTTTCGCTGTTATAAGTGAGGCTTTGCAGATTGTGACTGTTATTTCAGTGGTTTTCGCTGTTATTAGTGAGGTTGTGCAGATTGCCACAGTTATTTCACTGGTTTTCGCTGTTATTAGTGAGGCTTTGCAGATTGTGACAGTTATTTCAGTGGTTTTCGCTGTTATTAGTGAGGTTGTGCAGATTGCCACAGTTATTTCAGTGGTTTTCGCTGTTATTAGTGAGGCTTTGCAGATTGTGACTGTTATTTCAGTGGTTTTCGCTGTTATTAGTGAGGTTGTGCAGATTGCCACAGTTATTTCAGTGGTTTTCGCTGTTATTAGTGAGGCTTTGCAGATTGTGACTGTTATTTCAGTGGTTTTCGCTGTTATTAGTGAGGTTGTGCAGATTGCCGCAGTTATTTCAGTGGTTTTCGCTGTTATTAGTGAGGCTTTGCAGATTGTGACTGTTATTTCAGTGGTTTTCGCTGTTATTAGTGAGGTTGTGCAGATTGCCACAGTTATTTCACTGGTTTTCGCTGTTATTAGTGAGGCTTTGCAGATTGTGACTGTTATTTCAGTGGTTTTCGCTGTTATTAGTGAGGTTGTGCAGATTGCCACAGTTATTTCAGTGGTTTTCGCTGTTATTAGTGAGGCTTTGCAGATTGTGACTGTTATTTCAGTGGTTTTCGCTGTTATTAGTGAGGTTGTGCAGATTGCCACAGTTATTTCAGTGGTTTTCGCTGTTATTAGTGAGGCTTTGCAGATTGTGACTGTTATTTCAGTGGTTTTCGCTGTTATTAGTGAGGTTGTGCAGATTGCCACAGTTATTTCACTGGTTTTCGCTGTTATAAGTGAGGCTTTGCAGATTGTGACTGTTATTTCATTGGTTTTCGCTGTTATTAGTGAGATTGTGCAGATTGCCACAGTTATTTCAGTGGTTTTCGCTGTTATTAGTGAGGCTTTGCAGATTGTGACTGTTATTTCAGTGGTTTTCGCTGTTATTAGTGAGGTTGTGCAGATTGCCACAGTTATTTCACTGGTTTTCGCTGTTATAAGTGAGGCTTTGCAGATTGTGACTGTTATTTCAGTGGTTTTCGCTGTTATTAGTGAGGTTGTGCAGATTGCCACAGTTATTTCAGTGGTTTTCGCTGTTATTAGTGAGGCTTTGCAGATTGTGACTGTTATTTCAGTGGTTTTCGCTGTTATTAGTGAGGTTGTGCAGATTGCCACAGTTATTTCAGTGGTTTTCGCTGTTATTAGTGAGGCTTTGCAGATTGTGACTGTTATTTCAGTGGTTTTCGCTGTTATTAGTGAGGTTGTGCAGATTGCCACAGTTATTTCACTGGTTTTCGCTGTTATAAGTGAGGCTTTGCAGATTGTGACTGTTATTTCAGTGGTTTTCGCTGTTATTAGTGAGGTTGTGCAGATTGCCACAGTTATTTCAGTGGTTTTTGCTGTTATTAGTGAGGCTTTGCAGATTGTGACTGTTATTTCAGTGGTTTTCGCTGTTATTAGTGAGGTTGTGCAGATTGCCACAGTTATTTCAGTGGTTTTCGCTGTTATTAGTGAGGCTTTTGCAGATTGTGACTGTTATTTTAGTGGTTTTCGCTGTTATTAGTGAGGTTGTGCAGATTGCCACAGTTATTTCAGTGGTTTTCGCTGTTATTAGTGAGGCTTTGCAGATTGTGACTGTTATTTCAGTGGTTTTCGCTGTTATTAGTGAGGTTGTGCAGATTGCCACAGTTATTTCACTGGTTTTCGCTGTTATTAGTGAGGCTTTGCAGATTGTGACTGTTATTTTAGTGGTTTTCGCTGTTATTAGTGAGGTTGTGCAGATTGCCACAGTTATTTCAGTGGTTTTCGCTGTTATTAGTGAGGCTTTGCAGATTGTGACTGTTATTTCAGTGGTTTTCGCTGTTATTAGTGAGGTTGTGCAGATTGCCACAGTTATTTCACTTGTTTTCGCTGTTATAAGTGAGGCTTTGCAGATTGTGACTGTTATTTCAGTGGTTTTCGCTGTTATTAGTGAGGTTGTGCAGATTGCCACAGTTATTTCAGTGGTTTTCGCTGTTATTAGTGAGGCTTTGCAGATTGTGACTGTTATTTCAGTGGTTTTCGCTGTTATTAGTGAGGTTGTGCAGATTGCCACAGTTATTGAAGTGGTTTTCGCTGTTATTAGTGAGGCTTTGCAGATTGTGACTGTTATTTCAGTGGTTTTCGCTGTTATTAGTGAGGTTGTGCAGATTGCCACAGTTATTTCACTGGTTTTCGCTGTTATAAGTGAGGCTTTGCAGATTGTGACTGTTATTTCAGTGGTTTTCGCTGTTATTAGTGAGGTTGTGCAGATTGTCACAGTTATTTCAGTGGTTTTCGCTGTTATTAGTGAGGCTTTGCAGATTGTGACTGTTATTTCAGTGGTTTTCGCTGTTATTAGTGAGGTTGTGCAGATTGCCACAGTTATTTCCGTGGTTTTCGCTGTTATTAGTGAGGCTTTGCAGATTGTGACTGTTATTTTAGTGGTTTTCGCTGTTATTAGTGAGGTTGTGCAGATTGCCACAGTTATTTCAGTGGTTTTCGCTGTTATTAGTGAGGCTTTGCAGATTGTGACTGTTATTTCAGTGGTTTTCGCTGTTATTAGTGAGGTTGTGCAGATTGCCACAGTTATTTCACTGGTTTTCGCTGTTATTAGTGAGGCTTTGCAGATTGTGACTGTTATTTCAGTGGTTTTCGCTGTTATTAGTGAGGTTGTGCAGATTGCCACAGTTATTTCAGTGGTTTTCGCTGTTATTAGTGAGGCTTTGCAGATTGTGACTGTTATTTCAGTGGTTTTCGCTGTTATTAGTGAGGTTGTGCAGATTGCCACAGTTATTTCAGTGGTTTTCGCTGTTATTAGTGAGGCTTTGCAGATTGTGACTGTTATTTCAGTGGTTTTCGCTGTTATTAGTGAGGTTGTGCAGATTGTCACAGTTATTTCAGTGCTTTTCGCTGTTATTAGTGAGGCTTTGCAGATTGTGACTGTTATTTCAGTGGTTTTCGCTGTTATTAGTGAGGTTGTGCAGATTGCCACAGTTATTTCAGTGGTTTTCGCCGTTATTAGTGAGGCTTTGCAGATTGTGACTGTTATTTCAGTGGTTTTCGCTGTTATTAGTGAGGTTGTGCAGATTGCCACAGTTATTTCACTGGTTTTCGCTGTTATAAGTGAGGCTTTGCAGATTGTGACTGTTATTTCAGTGGTTTTCGCTGTTATTAGTGAGGTTGTGCAGATTGCCACAGTTATTTCAGTGGTTTTCGCTGTTATTAGTGAGGCTTTGCAGATTGTGACTGTTATTTCAGTGGTTTTCGCTGTTATTAGTGAGGTTGTGCAGATTGCCACAGTTATTTCAGTGGTTTTCGCTGTTATTAGTGAGGCTTTGCAGATTGTGACTGTTATTTTAGTGGTTTTCGCTGTTATTAGTGAGGTTGTGCAGATTGCCACAGTTATTTCACTGGTTTTCGCTGTTATTAGTGAGGCTTTGCAGATTGTGACTGTTATTTCAGTGGTTTTCGCTGTTATTAGTGAGGTTGTGCAGATTGCCACAGTTATTTCAGTGGTTTTCGCTGTTATTAGTGAGGCTTTGCAGATTGTGACTGTTATTTTAGTGGTTTTCGCTGTTATTAGTGAGGTTGTGCAGATTGCCACAGTTATTTCAGTGGTTTTCGCTGTTATTGGTGAGGCTTTGCAGATTGTGACTGTTATTTCAGTGGTTTTCGCTGTTATTAGTGAGGTTGTGCAGATTGCCACAGTTATTTCAGTGGTTTTCGCTGTTATCAGTGAGGCTTTGCAGATTGTGACTGTTATTTCAGTGGTTTTCGCTGTTATTAGTGAGGTTGTGCAGATTGCCACAGTTATTTCAGTGGTTTTCGCTGTTATTAGTGAGGCTTTGCAGATTGTGACTGCTATTTTAGTGGTTTTCGCTGTTATTAGTGAGGTTGTGCAGATTGCCACAGTTATTTCAGTGGTTTTCGCTGTTATTAGTGAGGCTTTGCAGATTGTGACTGTTATTTCAGTGGTTTTCGCTGTTATTAGTGAGGTTGTGCAGATTGCCACAGTTATTTCACTGGTTTTCGCTGTTATAAGTGAGGCTTTGCAGATTGTGACTGTTATTTCAGTGGTTTTCGCTGTTATTAGTGAGGTTGTGCAGATTGCCACGGTTATTTCAGTGGTTTTCGCTGTTATTAGTGAGGCTCTGCAGATTGTGACTGTTATTTCAGTGGTTTTCGCTGTTATTAGTGAGGTTGTGCAGATTGCCACAGTTATTTCAGTGGTTTTCGCTGTTATTAGTGAGGCTTTGCAGATTGTGACTGTTATTTAGTGGTTTTCGCTGTTATTAGTGAGGTTGTGCAGATTGCCACAGTTATTTCAGTGGTTTTCGCTGTTATTAGTGAGGCTTTGCAGATTGTGACTGTTATTTCAGTGGTTTTCGCTGTTATTAGTGAGGTTGTGCAGATTGCCACAGTTATTTCAGTGGTTTTCGCTGTTATTAGTGAGGCTTTGCAGATTGTGACTGTTATTTCAGTGGTTTTCGCTGTTATTAGTGAGGTTGTGCAGATTGCCACAGTTATTTCAGTGGTTTTCGCTGTTATTAGTGAGGCTTTGCAGATTGTGACTGTTATTTCAGTGGTTTTCGCTGTTATTAGTGAGGTTGTGCAGATTGCCACAGTTATTTCAGTGGTTTTCGCTGTTATTAGTGAGGTTGTGCAGATTGCCACAGTTATTTCAGTGGTTTTCGCTGTTATTAGTGAGGCTTTGCAGATTGTGACCGTTATTTCAGTGGTTTTCGCTGTTATTAGTGAGGTTGTGCAGATTGCCACAGTTATTTCACTGGTTTTCGCTGTTATTAGTGAGGCTTTGCAGATTGTGACTGTTATTTCAGTGGTTTTCGCTGTTATTAGTGAGGTTGTGCAGATTGCCACAGTTATTTCAGTGGTTTTCGCTGTTATTAGTGAGGCTTTGCAGATTGTGACTGTTATTTCAGTGGTTTTCGCTGTTATTAGTGAGGTTGTGCAGATTGCCACAGTTATTTCAGTGGTTTTCGCTGTTATTAGTGAGGCTTTGCAGATTGTGACTGTTATTTCAGTGGTTTTCGCTGTTATTAGTGAGGTTGTGCAGATTGCCACAGTTATTTCACTGGTTTTCGCTGTTATTAGTGAGGCTTTGCAGATTGTGACTGTTATTTTAGTGGTTTTCGCTGTTATTAGTGAGGTTGTGCAGATTGCCACAGTTATTTCAGTGGTTTTCGCTGTTATTAGTGAGGCTTTGCAGATTGTGACTGTTATTTCAGTGGTTTTCGCTGTTATTAGTGAGGTTGTGCAGATTGCCACAGTTATTTCAGTGGTTTTCGCTGTTATTAGTGAGGCTTTGCAGATTGTGACTGTTATTTCAGTGGTTTTCGCTGTTATTAGTGAGGTTGTGCAGATTGCCACAGTTATTTCACTGGTTTTCGCTGTTATTAGTGAGGCTTTGCAGATTGTGACTGTTATTTCAGTGGTTTTCGCTGTTATTAGTGAGGTTGTGCAGATTGCCACAATTATTTCAGTGGTTTTCTCTGTTATTAGTGAGGCTTTGCAGATTGTGACTGTTATTTCAGTGGTTTTCGCTGTTATTAGTGAGGTTGTGCAGATTGCCACAGTTATTTCACTGGTTTTCGCTTTTATAAGTGAGGCTTTGCAGATTGTGACTGTTATTTCAGTGGTTTTCGCTGTTATTAGTGAGGTTGTGCAGATTGCCACAGTTATTTCAGTGGTTTTCGCTGTTATTAGTGAGGCTTTGCAGATTGTGACTGTTATTTCAGTGGTTTTCGCTGTTATTAGTGAGGTTGTGCAGATTGCCACAGTTATTTCAGTGGTTTTCGCTGTTATTAGTGAGGCTTTGCAGATTGTGACTGTTATTTCAGTGGTTTTCGCTGTTATTAGTGAGGTTGTGCAGATTGCCACAGTTATTTCACTGGTTTTCGCTGTTATTAGTGAGGCTGGTTTTCGCTGTTATAAGTGAGGCTTTGCAGATTGTGACTGTTATTTCAGTGGTTTTCGCTGTTATTAGTGAGGTTGTGCAGATTGCCACAGTTATTTCAGTGGTTTTCGCTGTTATTAGTGAGGCTTTGCAGATTGTGACTGTTATTTCAGTGGTTTTCGCTGTTATTAGTGAGGTTGTGCAGATTGCCACAGTTATTTCAGTGGTTTTCGCTGTTATTAGTGAGGCTTTGCAGATTGTGACTGTTATTTCAGTGGTTTTCGCTGTTATTAGTGAGGTTGTGCAGATTGCCACAGTTATTTCAGTGGTTTTCGCTGTTATTAGTGAGGCTTTGCAGATTGTGACTGTTATTTCAGTGGTTTTCGCTGTTATTAGTGAGGTTGTGCAGATTGCCACAGTTATTTCAGTGGTTTTCGCTGTTATTAGTGAGGCTTTGCAGATTGTGACTGTTATTTTCAGTGGTTTTCGCTGTTATTAGTGAGGTTGTGCAGATTGCCACAGTTATTTCACTGGTTTTCGCTGTTATTAGTGAGGCTTTGCAGATTGTGACTGTTATTTCAGTGGTTTTCGCTGTTATTAGTGAGGTTGTGCAGATTGCCACAATTATTTCAGTGGTTTTCGCTGTTATTAGTGAGGCTTTGCAGATTGTGACTGTTATTTCAGTGGTTTTCGCTGTTATTAGTGAGGTTGTGCAGATTGCCACAGTTATTTCACTGGTTTTCGCTGTTATAAGTGAGGCTTTGCAGATTGTGACTGTTATTTCAGTGGTTTTCGCTGTTATTAGTGAGGTTGTGCAGATTGCCACAGTTATTTCAGTGGTTTTCGCTGTTATTAGTGAGGCTTTGCAGATTGTGACTGTTATTTCAGTGGTTTTCGCTGTTATTAGTGAGGTTGTGCAGATTGCCACAGTTATTTCAGTGGTTTTCGCTGTTATTAGTGAGGCTTTGCAGATTGTGACTGTTATTTCAGTGGTTTTCGCTGTTATTAGTGAGGTTGTGCAGATTGCTACAGTTATTTCACTGGTTTTCGCTGTTATAAGTGAGGCTTTGCAGATTGTGACTGTTATTTCAGTGGTTTTCGCTGTTATTAGTGAGGTTGTGCAGATTGCCACAGTTATTTCAGTGGTTTTCGCTGTTATTAGTGAGGCTTTGCAGATTGTGACTGTTATTTCAGTGGTTTTCGCTGTTATTAGTGAGGTTGTGCAGATTGCCACAGTTATTTCAGTGGTTTTCGCTGTTATTAGTGAGGCTTTGCAGATTGTGACTGTTATTTCAGTGGTTTTCGCTGTTATTAGTGAGGTTGTGCAGATTGCCACAGTTATTTCACTGGTTTTCGCTGTTATAAGTGAGGCTTTGCAGATTGTGACTGTTATTTCAGTGGTTTTCGCTGTTATTAGTGAGGTTGTGCAGATTGCCACAGTTATTTCAGTGGTTTTCGCTGTTATTAGTGAGGCTTTGCAGATTGTGACTGTTATTTCAGTGGTTTTCGCTGTTATTAGTGAGGGTGTGCAGATTGCCACAGTTATTTCAGTGGTTTTCGCTGTTATTAGTGAGGCTTTGCAGATTGTGACTGTTATTTCAGTGGTTTTCGCTGTTATTAGTGAGGTTGTGCAGATTGCCACAGTTATTTCACTGGTTTTCGCTGTTATAAGTGAGGCTTTGCAGATTGTGACTGTTATTTCAGTGGTTTTCGCTGGTATTAGTGAGGTTGTGCAGATTGCCACAGTTATTTCACTGGTTTTCGCTGTTATAAGTGAGGCTTTGCAGATTGTGACTGTTATTTCAGTGGTTTTCGCTGTTATTAGTGAGGTTGTGCAGATTGCCACAGTTATTTCAGTGGTTTTCGCTGTTATTAGTGAGGCTTTGCAGATTGTGACTGTTATTTCAGTGGTTTTCGCTGTTATTAGTGAGGTTTTGCAGATTGCCACAGTTTATTTCAGTGGTTTTCGCTGTTATTAGTGAGGCTTTGCAGATTGTGACTGTTATTTCAGTGGTTTTCGCTGTTATTAGTGAGGTTGTGCAGATTGCCACAGTTATTTCAGTGGGTTTCGCTGTTATTAGTGAGGCTTTGCAGATTGTGACTGTTATTCTAGTGGTTTTCGCTGTTATTAGTGAGGTTGTGCAGATTGCCACAGTTATTTCAGTGGTTTTCGCTGTTATTAGTGAGGCTTTGCAGATTGTGACTGTTATTTCAGTGGTTTTCGCTGTTATTAGTGAGGCTTTGCAGATTGTGACTGTTATTTCAGTGGTTTTCGCTGTTATTAGTGAGGCTTTGCAGATTGTGACTGTTATTTCAGTGGTTTTCGCTGTTATTAGTGAGGCTTTGCAGATTGTGACTGTTATTTCAGTGGTTTTCGCTGTTATTAGTGAGGTTGTGCAGATTGCCACAGTTATTTCAGTGGTTTTCGCTGTTATAAGTGAGGCTTTGCAGATTGTGACTGTTATTTCAGTGGTTTTCGCTGTTATTAGTGAGGTTGTGCAGATTGCCACAGTTATTTCAGTGGTTTTCGCTGTTATTAGTGAGGCTTTGCAGATTGTGACTGTTATTTCAGTGGTTTTCGCTGTTATTAGTGAGGTTGTGCAGATTGCCACAGTTATTTCAGTGGTTTTCGCTGTTATAAGTGAGGCTTTGCAGATTGTGACTGTTATTTCAGTGGTTTTCGCTGTTATTAGTGAGGTTGTGCAGATTGCCACAGTTATTTCAGTGGTTTTCGCTGTTATTAGTGAGGCTTTGCAGATTGTGACTGTTATTTCAGTGGTTTTCGCTGTTATTAGTGAGGTTGTGCAGATTGCCACAGTTATTTCAGTGGTTTTCGCTGTTATTAGTGAGGCTTTGCAGATTGTGACTGTTATTTCAGTGGTTTTCGCTGTTATTAGTGAGGTTGTGCAGATTGCCACAGTTATTTCACTGGTTTTCGCTGTTATAAGTGAGGCTTTGCAGATTGTGACTGTTATTTCAGTGGTTTTCGCTGTTATGAGTGAGGTTGTGCAGATTGCCACAGTTATTTCAGTGGTTTTCGCTGTTATTAGTGAGGCTTTGCAGATTGTGACTGTTATTTCAGTGGTTTTCGCTGTTATTAGTGAGGTTGTGCAGATTGCCACAGTTATTTCAGTGGTTTTCGCTGTTAGTGACTGTTATTTCAGTGGTTTTCGCTGTTATTAGTGAGGTTGTGCAGATTGCCACAGTTATTTCAGTGGTTTTCGCTGTTATTAGTGAGGCTTTGCAGATTGTGACTGTTATTTCAGTTGTTTTCGCTGTTATTAGTGAGGTTGTGCAGATTGCCACAGTTATTTCACTGGTTTTCGCTGTTATTAGTGAGGCTTTGCAGATCGTGACTGTTATTTCAGTGGTTTTCGCTGTTATTAGTGAGGTTGTGCAGATTGCCACAGTTATTTCAGTGGTTTTCGCTGTTATTAGTGAGGCTTTGCAGATTGTGACTGTTATTTCAGTGGTTTTCGCTGTTATTAGTGAGGTTGTGCAGATTGCCACAGTTATTTCAGTGGTTTTCGCTGTTATTAGTGAGGCTTTGCAGATTGTGACTGTTATTTCAGTGGTTTTCGCTGTTATTAGTGAGATTGTGCAGATTGCCACAGTTATTTCACTGGTTTTCGCTGTTATAAGTGAGGCTTTGCAGATTGTGACTGTTATTTCAGTGGTTTTCGCTGTTATTAGTGAGGTTGTGCAGATTGCCACAGTTATTTCAGTGGTTTTCGCTGTTATTACTGAGGCTTTGCAGATTGTGACTGTTATTTCAGTGGTTTTCGCTGTTATTAGTGAGGTTGTGCAGATTGCCACAGTTATTTCAGTGGTTTTCGCTGTTATTAGTGAGGCTTTGCAGATTGTGACTGTTATTTCAGTGGTTTTCGCTGTTATTAGTGAGGTTGTGCAGATTGCCACAGTTATTTCACTGTTATAAGTGAGGCTTTGCAGATTGTGACTGTTATTTCAGTGGTTTTCGCTGTTATTAGTGAGGTTGTGCAGATTGCCACAGTTATTTCAGTGGTTTTCGCTGTTATTAGTGAGGCTTTGCAGATTGTGACTGTTATTTCAGTGGTTTTCGCTGTTATTAGTGAGGGTGTGCAGATTGCCACAGTTATTTCAGTGGTTTTCGCTGTTATTAGTGAGGCTTTGCAGATTGTGACTGTTATTTCAGTGGTTTTCGCTGTTATTAGTGAGGTTGTGCAGATTGCCACAGTTATTTCACTGGTTTTCGCTGTTATAAGTGAGGCTTTGCAGATTGTGACTGTTATTTCAGTGGTTTTCGCTGTTATTAGTGAGGTTGTGCAGATTGCCACAGTTATTTCACTGGTTTTCGCTGTTATAAGTGAGGCTTTGCAGATTGTGACTGTTATTTCAGTGGTTTTCGCTGTTATTAGTGAGGTTGTGCAGATTGCCACAGTTATTTCAGTGGTTTTCGCTGTTATTAGTGAGGCTTTGCAGATTGTGACTGTTATTTCAGTGGTTTTCGCTGTTATTAGTGAGGTTTTGCAGATTGCCACAGTTAATTCAGTGGTTTTCGCTGTTATTAGTGAGGCTTTGCAGATTGTGACTGTTATTTCAGTGGTTTTCGCTGTTATTAGTGAGGTTGTGCAGATTGCCACAGTTATTTCAGTGGGTTTCGCTGTTATTAGTGAGGCTTTGCAGATTGTGACTGTTATTTTAGTGGTTTTCGCTGTTATTAGTGAGGTTGTGCAGATTGCCACAGTTATTTCAGTGGTTTTCGCTGTTATTAGTGAGGCTTTGCAGATTGTGACTGTTATTTCAGTGGTTTTCGCTGTTATTAGTGAGGCTTTGCAGATTGTGACTGTTATTTCAGTGGTTTTCGCTGTTATTAGTGAGGCTTTGCAGATTGTGACTGTTATTTCAGTGGTTTTCGCTGTTATTAGTGAGGCTTTGCAGATTGTGACTGTTATTTCAGTGGTTTTCGCTGTTATTAGTGAGGTTGTGCAGATTGCCACAGTTATTTCAGTGGTTTTCGCTGTTATAAGTGAGGCTTTGCAGATTGTGACTGTTATTTCAGTGGTTTTCGCTGTTATTAGTGAGGTTGTGCAGATTGCCACAGTTATTTCAGTGGTTTACGCTGTTATTAGTGAGGCTTTGCAGATTGTGACTGTTATTTCAGTGGTTTTCGCTGTTATTAGTGAGGTTGTGCAGATTGCCACAGTTATTTCAGTGGTTTTAGCTGTTATTAGTGAGGCTTTGCAGATTGTGACTGTTATTTTAGTGGTTTTCGTTGTTATTAGTGAGGTTGTGCAGATTGCCACAGTTATTTCAGTGGTTTTCGCTGTTATTAGTGAGGCTTTGCAGATTGTGACTGTTATTTCAGTGGTTTTCGCTGTTATAAGTGAGGCTTTGCAGATTGTGACTGTTATTTCAGTGGTTTTCGCTGTTATTAGTGAGGTTGTGCAGATTGCCACAGTTATTTCAGTGGTTTTCGCTGTTATTAGTGAGGCTTTGCAGATTGTGACTGTTATTTCAGTGGTTTTCGCTGTTATTAGTGAGGTTGTGCAGATTGCCACAGTTATTTCAGTGGTTTTCGCTGTTATTAGTGAGGCTTTGCAGATTGTGGCTGTTATTTCAGTGGTTTTCGCTGTTATTAGTGAGGTTGTGCAGATTGCCACAGTTATTTCACTGGTTTTCGCTGTTATAAGTGAGGCTTTGCAGATTGTGACTGTTATTTCAGTGGTTTTCGCTGTTATGAGTGAGGTTGTGCAGATTGCCACAGTTATTTCAGTGGTTTTCGCTGTTATTAGTGAGGCTTTGCAGATTGTGACTGTTATTTCAGTGGTTTTCGCTGTTATTAGTGAGGTTGTGCAGATTGCCACAGTTATTTCAGTGGTTTTCGCTGTTAGTGACTGTTATTTCAGTGGTTTTCGCTGTTATTAGTGAGGTTGTGCAGATTGCCACAGTTATTTCAGTGGTTTTCGCTGTTATTAGTGAGGCTTTGCAGATTGTGACTGTTATTTCAGTGGTTTTCGCTGTTATTAGTGAGGTTGTGCAGATTGCCACAGTTATTTCACTGGTTTTCGCTGTTATTAGTGAGGCTTTGCAGATCGTGACTGTTATTTCAGTGGTTTTCGCTGTTATTAGTGAGGTTGTGCAGATTGCCACAGTTATTTCAGTGGTTTTCGCTGTTATTAGTGAGGCTTTGCAGATTGTGACTGTTATTTCAGTGGTTTTCGCTGTTATTAGTGAGGTTGTGCAGATTGCCACAGTTATTTCAGTGGTTTTCGCTGTTATTAGTGAGGCTTTGCAGATTGTGACTGTTATTTCAGTGGTTTTCGCTGTTATTAGTGAGATTGTGCAGATTGCCACAGTTATTTCACTGGTTTTCGCTGTTATAAGTGAGGCTTTGCAGATTGTGACTGTTATTTCAGTGGTTTTCGCTGTTATTAGTGAGGTTGTGCAGATTGCCACAGTTATTTCAGTGGTTTTCGCTGTTATTAGTGAGGCTTTGCAGATTGTGACTGTTATTTCAGTGGTTTTCGCTGTTATTAGTGAGGTTGTGCAGATTGCCACAGTTATTTCAGTGGTTTTCGCTGTTATTAGTGAGGCTTTGCAGATTGTGACTGTTATTTCAGTGGTTTTCGCTGTTATTAGTGAGGTTGTGCAGATTGCCAGAGTTATTTCAGTGGTTTTCGCTGTTATAAGTGAGGCTTTGCAGATTGTGGCTGTTATTTCAGTCGTTTTCGCTGTTATTAGTGAGGTTGTGCAGATTGCCACAGTTATTTCACTGGTTTTCGCTGTTATTAGTGAGGCTTTGCAGATTGTGACTGTTATTTCAGTGGTTTTCGCTGTTATTAGTGAGGTTGTGCAGATTGCCACAGTTATTTCAGTGGTTTTCGCTGTTATTAGTGAGGCTTTGCAGATTGTGACTGTTATTTCAGTGGTTTTCGCTGTTATTAGTGAGGTTGTGCAGATAGCCACAGTTATTTCAGTGGTTTTCGCTGTTATTAGTGAGGCTTTGCAGATTGTGACTGTTATTTCAGTGGTTTTCGCTGTTATTAGTGAGGTTGTGCAGATTGCCACAGTTATTTCACTGGTTTTCGCTGTTATTAGTGAGGCTTTGCAGATTGTGACTGTTATTTCAGTGGTTTTCGCTGTTATTAGTGAGGTTGTGCAGATTGCCACAGTTATTTCAGTGGTTTTCGCTGTAATTAGTGAGGCTTTGCAGATTGTGACTGTTATTTTAGTGGTTTTCGCTGTTATTAGTGAGGTTGTGCAGATTGCCACAGTTATTTCAGTAATTTTCGCTGTTATTAGTGAGGCTTTGCAGATTGTGACTGTTATTTTAGTGGTTTTCGCTGTTATTAGTGAGGTTGTGCAGATTTCCACAGTTATTTCAGTGGTTTTCGCTGTTATTAGTGAGGCTTTGCAGATTGTGACTGTTATTTCAGTGGTTTTCGCTGTTATTAGTGAGGCTTTGCAGATTGTGACTGTTATTTCAGTGGTTTTCGCTGTTATTAGTGAGGTTGTGCAGATTGCCACAGTTATTTCACTGGTTTTCGCTGTTATAAGTGAGGCTTTGCAGATTGTGACTGTTATTTCAGTGGTTTTCGCTGTTATTAGTGAGGTTGTGCAGATTACCACAGTTATTTCACTGGTTTTCGCTGTTATAAGTGAGGCTTTGCAGATTGTGACTGTTATTTTAGTGGTTTTCGCTGTTATTAGTGAGGTTGTGCAGATTGCCACAGTTATTTCAGTGGTTTTCGCTGTTATTAGTGAGGCTTTGCAGATTGTGACTGTTATTTTAGTGGTTTTCGCTGTTATTAGTGAGGTTGTGCAGATTGCCACAGTTATTTCAGTGGTTTTCGCTGTTATTAGTGAGGCTTTGCAGATTGTGACTTTTATTTCAGTGGTTTTCGCTGTTATTAGTGAGGTTGTGCAGATTGCCACAGTTATTTCACTGGTTTTCGCTGTTATATGTGAGGCTTTGCAGATTGTGACTGTTATTTCAGTGGTTTTCGCTGTTATTCGTGAGGTTGTGCAGATTGCCACAGTTATTTCAGTGCTTTTCGCTGTTATTAGTGAGGCTTTGCAGATTGTGACTGTTATTTCAGTGGTTTTCGCTGTTATTAGTGAGGTTGTGCAGATTGCCACAGTTATTTCACTGGTTTTCGCTGTTATAAGTGAGGCTTTGCAGATTGTGACTGTTATTTCAGTGGTTTTCGCTGTTATTAGTGAGGTTGTGCAGATTGCCACAGTTATTTCAGTGGTTTTCGCTGTTATTAGTGAGGCTTTGCAGATTGTGACTGTTATTTCAGTGGTTTTCGCTGTTATTAGTGAGGCTTTGCAGATTGTGACTGTTATTTTAGTGGTTTTCGCTGTTATTAGTGAGGTTGTGCAGATTGCCACAGTTATTTCCGTGGTTTTCGCTGTTATTAGTGAGGCTTTGCAGATTGTGACTGTTATTTTAGTGGTTTTCGCTGTTATTAGTGAGGTTGTGCAGATTGCCACAGTTATTTCAGTGGTTTTCGCTGTTATTAGTGAGGCTTTGCAGATTGTGACTGTTATTTTAGTGGTTTTCGCTGTTATTAGTGAGGTTGTGCAGATTGCCACAGTTATTTCAGTGGTTTTCGCTGTTATTAGTGAGGCTTTGCAGATTATGACTGTTATTTCAGTGGTTTTCGCTGTTATTAGTGAGGTTGTGCAGATTGCCACAGTTATTTCAGTGGTTTTCGCTGTTATTAGTGAGGCTCTGCAGATTGTGACTGTTATTTTAGTGGTTTTCGCTGTTATTAGTGAGGTTGTGCAGATTGCCACAGTTATTTCAGTGGTTTTCGCTGTTATTAGTGAGGCTTTGCAGATTGTGACTGTTATTTCAGTGGTTTTCGCTGTTATTAGTGAGGTTGTGCAGATTGCCACAGTTATTTCACTGGTTTTCGCTGTTATAAGTGAGGCTTTGCAGATTGTGACTGTTATTTCAGTGGTTTTCGCTGTTATTAGTGAGGTTGTGCAGATTGCCACAGTTATTTCACTGGTTTTCGCTGTTATAAGTGAGGCTTTGCAGATTGTGACTGTTATTTCAGTGATTTTCGCTGTTATTAGTGAGGTTGTGCAGATTGCCACAGTTATTTCAGTGGTTTTCGCTGTTATAAATGAGGCTTTGCAGATTGTGACTGTTATTTCAGTGGTTTTCGCTGTTATTAGTGAGGCTTTGCAGATTGTGACTGTTATTTAGTGGTTTTCGCTGTTATTAGTGAGGTTGTGCAGATTGCCACAGTTATTTCAGTGGTTTTCGCTGTTATTAGTGAGGCTTTGCAGATTGTGACTGTTATTTCAGTGGTTTTCGCTGTTATTAGTGAGGTTGTGCAGATTGCCACAGTTATTTCACTGGTTTTCGCTGTTATAAGTGAGGCTTTGCAGATTGTGACTGTTATTTTAGTGGTTTTTCGCTGTTATTAGTGAGGTTGTGCAGATTGCCACAGTTATTTCAGTGGTTTTCGCTGTTATTAGTGAGGCTTTGCAGATTGTGACTGTTATTTTAGTGGTTTTCGCTGTTATTAGTGAGGTTGTGCAGATTGCCACAGTTATTTCAGTGGTTTTCGCTGTTATAAATGAGGCTTTGCAGATTGTGTTTGTTATTTCAGTGGTTTTCGCTGTTATTAGTGAGGTTGTGCAGATTGCCACAGTTATTTCAGTGGTTTTCGCTGTTATTAGTGAGGCTTTGCAGATTGTGACTGTTATTTTAGTGGTTGTCGCTGTTATTAGTGAGGTTGTGCAGATTGCCACAGTTATTTCAGTGGTTTTCGCTGTTATTAGTGAGGCTTTGCAGATTGTGACTGTTATTTCAGTGGTTTTCGCTGTTATTAGTGAGGTTGTGCAGATTGCCACAGTTATTTCACTGGTTTTCGCTGTTATAAGTGAGGCTTTGCAGATTGTGACTGTTATTTTAGTGGTTTTCGCTGTTATTAGTGAGGTTGTGCAGATTGCCACAGTTATTTCAGTGGTTTTCGCTGTTATTAGTGAGGCTTTGCAGATTGTGACTGTTATTTTAGTGGTTTTCGCTGTTATTAGTGAGGTTGTGCAGATTGCCACAGTTATTTCAGTGGTTTTCGCTGTTATTAGTGAGGCTTTGCAGATTGTGACTGTTATTTCAGTGGTTTTCGCTGTTATTAGTGAGGCTTTGCAGATTGTGACTGTTATTTCAGTGGTTTTCGCTGTTATTAGTGAGGTTGTGCAGATTGCCACAGTTATTTCCGTGGTTTTCGCTGTTATTAGTGAGGCTTTGCAGATTGTGACTGTTATTTTAGTGGTTTTCGCTGTTATTAGTGAGGTTGTGCAGATTGCCACAGTTATTTCAGTGGTTTTCGCTGTTATTAGTGAGGCTTTGCAGATTGTGACTGTTATTTTAGTGGTTTTCGCTGTTATTAGTGAGGTTGTGCAGATTGCTACAGTTATTTCAGTGGTTTTCGCTGTTATTAGTGAGGCTTTGCAGATTATGACTGTTATTTCAGTGGTTTTCGCTGTTATTAGTGAGGTTGTGCAGATTGCCACAGTTATTTCAGTGGTTTTCGCTGTTATTAGTGAGGCTCTGCAGATTGTGACTGTTATTTTAGTGGTTTCCGCTGTTATTAGTGAGGTTGTGCAGATTGCCACAGTTATTTCAGTGGTTTTCGCTGTTATTAGTGAGGCTTTGCAGATTGTGACTGTTATTTCAGTGGTTTTCGCTGTTATTAGTGAGGTTGTGCAGATTGCCACAGTTATTTCACTGGTTTTCGCTGTTATAAGTGAGGCTTTGCAGATTGTGACTGTTATTTCAGTGGTTTTCGCTGTTATTAGTGAGGTTGTGCAGATTGCCACAGTTATTTCAGTGGTTTTCGCTGTTATTAGTGAGGCTTTGCAGATTGTGACTGTTATTTCAGTGGTTTTCGCTGTTATTAGTGAGGTTGTGCAGATTGCCACAGTTATTTCAGTGGTTTTCGCTGTTATTAGTGAGGCTTTGCAGATTGTGACTGTTATTTCAGTGGTTTTCGCTGTTATTAGTGAGGTTGTGCAGATTGCCGCGGTTATTTCAGTGGTTTTCGCTGTTATTAGTGAGGCTTTGCAGATTGTGACTGTTATTTCAGTGGTTTTCGCTGTTATTAGTGAGGTTGTGTAGATTGCCACAGTTATTTCAGTGGTTTTCGCTGTTATTAGTGAGGCTTTGCAGATTGTGACTGTTATTTTAGTGGTTTTCGCTGTTATTAGTGAGGTTGTGCAGATTGCCACAGTTATTTCAGTGGTTTTCGCTGTTATAAATGAGGCTTTGCAGATTGTGACTGTTATTTCAGTGGTTTTCGCTGTTATTAGTGAGGTTGTGCAGATTGCCACAGTTATTTCAGTGGTTTTCGCTGTTATTAGTGAGGCTTTGCAGATTGTGACTGTTATTTTAGTGGTTTTCGCTGTTATTAGTGAGGTTGTGCAGATTGCCACAGTTATTTCAGTGGTTTTCGCTGTTATTAGTGAGGCTTTGCAGATTGTGACTGTTATTTCAGTGGTTTTCGCTGTTATTAGTGAGGTTGTGCAGATTGCCACAGTTATTTCACTGGTTTTCGCTGTTATAAGTGAGGCTTTGCAGATTGTGACTGTTATTTTAGTGGTTTTCGCTGTTATTAGTGAGGTTGTGCAGATTGCCACACTTATTTCAGTGGTTTTCGCTGTTATTAGTGAGGCTTTGCAGATTGTGACTGTTATTTTAGTGGTTTTCGCTGTTATTAGTGAGGTTGTGCAGATTGCCACAGTTATTTCAGTGGTTTTCGCTGTTATTAGTGAGGCTTTGCAGATTGTGACTGTTATTTCAGTGGTTTTCGCTGTTATTAGTGAGGTTGTGCAGATTGCCACAGTTATTTCACTGGTTTTCGCTGTTATAAGTGAGGCTTTGCAGATTGTGACTGTTATTTCAGTGGTTTTCGCTGTTATTAGTGAGGTTGTGCAGATTGCCACAGTTATTTCAGTGGTTTTCGCTGTTATTAGTGAGGCTTTGCAGATTGTGACTGTTATTTTAGTGGTTTTCGCTGTTATTAGTGAGGTTGTGCAGATTGCCACAGTTATTTCAGTGGTTTTCGCTGTTATTAGTGAGGCTTTGCAGATTGTGACTGTTATTTCAGTGGATTTCGCTGTTATTAGTGAGGTTGTGCAGATTGCCACAGTTATTTCACTGGTTTTCGCTGTTATAAGTGAGGCTTTGCAGACTGTGACTGTTATTTCAGTGGTTTTCGCTGTTATTAGTGAGGTTGTGCAGATTGCCACAGTTATTTCAGTGGTTTTCGCTGTTATTAGTGAGGCTTTGCAGATTGTGACTGTTATTTCAGTGGTTTTCGCTGTTATTAGTGAGGTTGTGCAGATTGCCACAGTTATTTCACTGGTTTTCGCTGTTATAAGTGAGGCTTTGCAGACTGTGACTGTTATTTCAGTGGTCTTCGCTGTTATTAGTGAGGTTGTGCAGATTGCCACAGTTATTTCAGTGGTTTTCGCTGTTATTAGTGAGGCTTTGCAGATTGTGACTGTTATTTTAGTGGTTTTCGCTGTTATTAGTGAGGTTGTGCAGATTGCCACAGTTATTTCAGTGGTTTTCGCTGTTATTAGTGAGGCTTTGCAGATTGTGACTGTTATTTTAGTGGTTTTCGCTGTTATTAGTGAGGTTGTGCAGATTGCCACAGTTATTTCAGTGGTTTTCGCTGTTATTAGTGAGGCTTTGCAGATTGTGACTGTTATTTTAGTGGTTTTCGCTGTTATTAGTGAGGTTGTACAGATTGCCACATTTATTTCAGTGGTTTTCGCTGTTATTAGTGAGGCTTTGCAGATTGTGACTGTTATTTCAGTGGTTTTCGCTGTTATTAGTGAGGTTGTGCAGATTGCCACAGTTATTTCACTGGTTTTCGCTGTTATAAGTGAGGCTTTGCAGATTGTGACTGTTATTTCAGTGGTTTTCGCTGTTATTAGTGAGGTTGTGCAGATTGCCACAGTTATTTCAGTGGTTTTCGCTGTTATTAGTGAGGCTTTGCAGATTGTGACTGTTATTTCAGTGGTTTTCGCTGTTATTAGTGAGGTTGTGCAGATTGCCACAGTTATTTCTCTGGTTTTCGCTGTTATTAGTGAGGCTTTGCAGATTGTGACTGTTATTTCAGTGGTTTTCGCTGTTATTAGTGAGGTCGTGCAGATTGCCACAGTTATTTCAGTGGTTTTCGCTGTTATTAGTGAGGCTTTGCAGATTGTGACTGTTATTTTAGTGGTTTTCGCTGTTATTAGTGAGGCTTTGCAGATTGTGACTGTTATTTCAGTGGTTTTCGCTGTTATTAGTGAGGCTTTGCAGATTGTGACTGTTATTTCAGTGGTTTTCGCTGTTATTACTGAGGTTGTGCAGATTGCCACAGTTATTTCACTGGTTTTCGCTGTTATAAGTGAGACTTTGCAGATTGTGACTGTTATTTCAGTGGTTTTCGCTGTTATTAGTGAGGTTGTGCAGATTGCCACAGTTATTTCACTGGTTTTCGCTGTTATAAGTGAGGCTTTGCAGATTGTGACTGTTATTTAGTGGTTTTCGCAATTATTAGTGAGGTTGTGCAGATTGCCACAGTTATTTCAGTGGTTTTCGCTGTTATTAATGAGGCTTTGCAGATAGTGACTGTTATTTTAGTGGTTTTCGCTGTTATTAGTGAGGTTGTGCAGATTGCCACAGTTATTTCAGTGGTTTTCGCTGTTATTAGTGAGGCTTTGCAGATTGTGACTGTTATTTCAGTGGTTTTCGCTGTTATTAGTGAGGTTGTGCAGATTGCCACAGTTATTTCACTGGTTTTCGCTGTTATAAGTGAGGCTTTGCAGATTGTGACTGTTATTTCAGTGGTTTTCGCTGTTATTAGTGAGGTTGTGCAGATTGCCACAGTTATTTCAGTGGTTTTCGCTGTTATTAGTGAGGCTTTGCAGATTGTGACTGTTATTTCAGTGGTTTTCCCTGTTATTAGTGAGGTTGTGCAGATTGCCACAGTTATTTCACTGGTTTTCGCTGTTATAAGTGAGGTTTTGCAGATTGTGACTGTTATTTCAGTGGTTTTCGCTGTTATTAGTGAGGTTGTGCAGATTGCCACAGTTATTTCAGTGGTTTTCGCTGTTATTAGTGAGGCTTTGCAGATTGTGACTGTTATTTCAGTGGTTTTCGCTGTTATTAGTGAGGCTTTGCAGATTGTGACTGTTATTTCAGTGGTTTTCGCTGTTATTAGTGAGGTTGTGCAGATTGCCACAGTTATTTCAGTGGTTTTCGCTGTTATTAGTGAGGCTTTGCAGATTGTGACTGTTATTTTAGTGGTTTTCGCTGTTATTAGTGAGGTTGTGCAGATTGCCACAGTTATTTCAGTGGTTTTCGCTGTTATTAGTGAGGCTTTGCAGATTGTGACTGTTATTTTAGTGGTTTTCGCTGTTATTAGTGAGGTTGTGCAGATTGACACAGTTATTTCAGTGGTTTTCGCTGTTATTAGTGAGGCTTTGCAGATTGTGGCTGTTATTTCAGTGGTTTTCGCTGTTATTAGTGAGGTTGTGCAGATTGCCACAGTTATTTCAGTGGTTTTCGCTGTTATTAGTGAGGCTTTGCAGATTGTGACTGTTATTTTAGTGGTTTTCGCTGTTATTAGTGAGGTTGTGCAGATTGCCACAGTTATTTCAGTGGTTTTCGCTGTTATTAGTGAGGCTTTGCAGATTGTGACTGTTATTTCAGTGGTTTTCGCTGTTATTAGTGAGGCTTTGCAGATTGTGACTGTTATTTCAGTGGTTTTCGCTGTTATTAGTGAGGTTGTGCAGATTGCCACAGTTATTTCAGTGGTTTTCGCTGTTATAAGTGAGGCTTTGCAGATTGTGACTGTTATTTCAGTGGTTTTCGCTGTTATTAGTGAGGTTGTGCAGATTGCCACAGTTATTTCACTGGTTTTCGCTGTTATTAGTGAGGCTTTGCAGATTGTGACTGTTATTTTAGTGGTTTTCGCTGTTATTAGTGAGGTTGTGCAGATTGCCACAGTTATTTCAGTGGTTTTCGCTGTTATTAGTCAGGCTTTGCAGATTGTGACTGTTATTTTAGTGGTTTTCGCTGTTATTAGTGAGGTTGTGCAGATTGCCACAGTTATTTCTCTGGTTTTCGCTGTTATTAGTGAGGCTTTGCAGATTGTGACTGTTATTTCAGTGGTTTTCGCTGTTATTAGTGAGGTCGTGCAGATTGCCACAGTTATTTCAGTGGTTTTCGCTGTTATTAGTGAGGCTTTGCAGATTGTGACTGTTATTTTAGTGGTTTTCGCTGTTATTAGTGAGGCTGTGCAGATTGCCACAGTTATTTCAGTGGTTTTCGCTGTTATTAGTGAGGCTTTGCAGATTGTGACTGTTATTTCAGTGGTTTTCGCTGTTATTAGTGAGGTTGTGCAGATTGCCACAGTTATTTCACTGGTTTTCGCTGTTATAAGTGAGGCTTTGCAGATTGTGACTGTTATTTCAGTGGTTTTCGCTGTTATTAGTGAGGTTGTGCAGATTGCCACAGTTATTTCAGTGGTTTTCGCTGTTATTAGTGAGGCTTTGCAGATTTTGACTGTTATTTCAGTGGTTTTCGCTGTTATTAGTGAGGTTGTGCAGATTGCCACAGTTATTTCTCTGGTTTTCGCTGTTATTAGTGAGGCTTTGCAGATTGTGACTGTTATTTCAGTGGTTTTCGCTGTTATTAGTGAGGTCGTGCAGATTGCCACAGTTATTTCAGTGGTTTTCGCTGTTATTAGTGAGGCTTTGCAGATTGTGACTGTTATTTTAGTGGTTTTCGCTGTTATTAGTGAGGCTTTGCAGATTGTGACTGTTATTTCAGTGGTTTTCGCTGTTATTAGTGAGGCTTTGCAGATTGTGACTGTTATTTCAGTGGTTTTCGCTGTTATTAGTGAGGTTGTGCAGATTGCCACAGTTATTTCACTGGTTTTCGCTGTTATAAGTGAGGCTTTGCAGATTGTGACTGTTATTTCAGTGGTTTTCGCTGTTATTAGTGAGGTTGTGCAGATTGCCACAGTTATTTCACTGGTTTTCGCTGTTATAAGTGAGGCTTTGCAGATTGTGACTGTTATTTTAGTGGTTTTCGCTGTTATTAGTGAGGTTGTGCAGATTGCCACAGTTATTTCAGTGGTTTTCGCTGTTATTAATGAGGCTTTGCAGATTGTGACTGTTATTTTAGTGGTTTTCGCTGTTATTAGTGAGGTTGTGCAGATTGCCACAGTTATTTCAGTGGTTTTCGCTGTTATTAGTGAGGCTTTGCAGATTGTGACTGTTATTTCAGTGGTTTTCGCTGTTATTAGTGAGGGCTTTGCAGATTGTGACTGTTATTTCAGTGGTTTTCGCTGTTATTAGTGAGGTTGTGCAGATTGCCACAGTTATTTCAGTGGTTTTCGCTGTTATTAGTGAGGCTTTGCAGATTGTGACTGTTATTTTAGTGGTTTTCGCTGTTATTAGTGAGGTTGTGCAGATTGCCACAGTTATTTCAGTGGTTTTCGCTGTTATTAGTGAGGCTTTGCAGATTGTGACTGTTATTTTAGTGGTTTTCGCTGTTATTAGTGAGGTTGTGCAGATTGCCACAGTTATTTCAGTGGTTTTCGCTGTTATTAGTGAGGCTTTGCAGATTGTGACTGTTATTTCAGTGGTTTTCGCTGTTATTAGTGAGGTTGTGCAGATTGCCACAGTTATTTCAGTGGTTTTCGCTGTTATTAGTGAGGCTTTGCAGATTGTGACTGTTATTTAGTGGTTTTCGCTGTTATTAGTGAGGTTGTGCAGATTGCCACAGTTATTTCAGTGGTTTTCGCTGTTATTAGTGAGGCTTTGCAGATTGTGACTGTTATTTCAGTGGTTTTCGCTGTTATTAGTGAGGCTTTGCAGATTGTGACTGTTATTTCAGTGGTTTTCGCTGTTATTAGTGAGGTTGTGCAGATTGCCACAGTTATTTCACTGGTTTTCGCTGTTATAAGTGAGGCTTTGCAGATTGTGACTGTTATTTCAGTGGTTTTCGCTGTTATTAGTGAGGTTGTGCAGATTGCCACAGTTATTTCACTGGTTTTCGCTGTTATAAGTGAGGCTTTGCAGATTGTGACTGTTATTTTAGTGGTTTTCGCTGTTATTAGTGAGGTTGTGCAGATTGCCACAGTTATTTCAGTGGTTTTCGCTGTTATTACTGAGGCTTTGCAGATTGTGACTGTTATTTTAGTGGTTTTCGCTGTTATTAGTGAGGTTGTGCAGATTGCCACAGTTATTTCAGTGGTTTTCGCTGTTATTAGTGAGGCTTTGCAGATTGTGACTGTTATTTCAGTGGTTTTCGCTGTTATTAGTGAGGTTGTGCAGATTGCCACAGTTATTTCACTGGTTTTCGCTGTTATAAGTGAGGCTTTGCAGATTGTGACTGTTATTTCAGTGGTTTTCGCTGTTATTAGTGAGGTTGTGCAGATTGCCACAGTTATTTCAGTGGTTTTCGCTGTTATTAGTGAGGCTTTGCAGATTGTGACTGTTATTTCAGTGGTTTTCGCTGTTATTAGTGAGGTTGTGCAGATTGCCACAGTTATTTCACTGGTTTTCGCTGTTATAAGTGAGGCTTTGCAGATTGTGACTGTTATTTCAGTGGTTTTCGCTGTTATTAGTGAGGTTGTGCAGATTGCCACAGTTATTTCAGTGGTTTTCGCTGTTATTAGTGAGGCTTTGCAGATTGTGACTGTTATTTCAGTGGTTTTCGCTGTTATTAGTGAGGTTGTGCAGATTGCCACAGTTATTTCAGTGGTTTTCGCTGTTATTAGTGAGGCTTTGCAGATCGTGACTGTTATTTCAGTGGTTTTCGCTGTTATTAGTGAGGTTGTGCTGATTGCCACAGTTATTTCAGTGGTTTTCGCTGTTATTAGTGAGGCTTTGCAGATTGTGACTGTTATTTCAGTGGTTTTCGCTGTTATTAGTGAGGTTGTGCAGATTGCCACAGTTATTTCACTGGTTTTCGCTGTTATAAGTGAGGCTTTGCAGATTGTGACTGTTATTTCAGTGGTTTTCGCTGTTATTAGTGAGGTTGTGCAGATTGCCACAGTTATTTCAGTGGTTTTCGCTGTTATTAGTGAGGCTTTGCAGATTGTGACTGTTATTTCAGTGGTTTTCGCTGTTATTAGTGAGGTTGTGCAGATTGCCACAGTTATTTCAGTGGTTTTCGCTGTTATGAGTGAGGCTTTGCAGATTGTGACTGTTATTTTAGTGGTTTTCGCTGTTATTAGTGCGGTTGTGCAGATTGCCACAGTTATTTCAGTGGTTTTCGCTGTTATAAGTGAGGCTTTGCAGATTGTGACTGTTATTTCAGTGGTTTTCGCTGTTATTAGTGAGGTTGTGCAGATTGCCACAGTTATTTCACTGGTTTTCGCTGTTATTAGTGAGGCTTTGCAGATTGTGACTGTTATTTCAGTAGTTTTCGCTGTTATTAGTGAGGTTGTGCAGATTGCCACAGTTATTTCAGTGGTTTTCGCTGTTATTAGTGAGGCTTTGCAGATTGTGACTGTTATTTCAGTGGTTTTCGCTGTTATTAGTGAGGTTGTGCAGATTGCCACAGTTATTTCACTGGTTTTCGCTGTTATTAGTGAGGCTTTGCAGATTGTGACTGTTATTTCAGTGGTTTTCGCTGTTATTAGTGAGGTTGTGCAGATTGCCACAATTATTTCACTGGTTTTCGCTGTTATAAGTGAGGCTTTGCAGATTGTGACTGTTATTTCAGTGGTTTTCGCTGTTATTAGTGAGGTTGTGCAGATTGCCACAGTTATTTCAGTGGTTTTCGCTGTTATTAGTGAGGCTTTGCAGATTGTGACTGTTATTTCAGTGGTTTTCGCTGTTATTAGTGAGGTTGTGCAGATTGCCACAGTTATTTCAGTGGTTTTCGCTGTTATTAGTGAGGCTTTGCAGATTGTGACTGTTATTTTAGTGGTTTTCGCTGTTATTAGTGAGGTTGTGCAGATTGCCACAGTTATTTCAGTGGTTTTCGCTGTTATTAGTGAGGCTTTGCAGATTGTGACTGTTATTTTAGTGGTTTTCGCTGTTATTAGTGAGGTTGTGCAGATTGCCACAGTTATTTCAGTGGTTTTCGCTGTTATTAGTGAGGCTTTGCAGATTGTGACTGTTATTTTAGTGGTTTTCGCTGTTATTAGTGAGGTTGTGCAGATTGCCACAGTTATTTCAGTGGTTTTCGCTGTTATTAGTGAGGCTGGTTTTCGCTGTTATAAGTGAGGCTTTGCAGATTGTGACTGTTATTTCAGTGGTTTTCGCTGTTATTAGTGAGGTTGTGCAGATTGCCACAGTTATTTCAGTGGTTTTCGCTGTTATTAGTGAGGTTGTGCAGATTGCCACAGTTATTTCAGTGGTTTTCGCTGTTATTAGTGAGGCTTTGCAGATTGTGACTGTTATTTCAGTGGTTTTCGCTGTTATTAGTGAGGTTGTGCAGATTGCCACAGTTATTTCAGTGGTTTTCGCTGTTATTAGTGAGGCTTTGCAGATTGTGACTGTTATTTCAGTGGTTTTCGCTGTTATTAGTGAGGCTTTGCAGATTGTGACTGTTATTTTAGTGGTTTTCGCTGTTATAAGTGAGGCTTTGCAGATTGTGACTGTTATTTCAGTGGTTTTCGCTGTTATTAGTGAGGTTGTGCAGATTGCCACAGTTATTTCAGTGGTTTTCGCTGTTATTAGTGAGGTTGTGCAGATTGCCACAGTTATTTCAGTGGTTTTCGCTGTTATTAGTGAGGCTTTGCAGAATTTGACTGTTATTTTAGTGGTTTTCGCTGTTATTAGTGAGGTTGCAGATTGTGACTGTTATTTCAGTGGTTTTCGCTGTTATTAGTGAGGTTGTGCAGATTGCCACAGTTATTTCAGTGGTTTTCGCTGTTATTAGTGAGGCTTTGCAGATTGTGACTGTTATTTTAGAGGTTTTCGCTGTTATTAGTGAGGTTGTGCAGATTGCCACAGTTATTTCAGTGGTTTTCGCTGTTATAAGTGAGGCTTTGCAGATTGTGACTGTTATTTCAGTGGTTTTCGCTGTTATTAGTGAGGTTGTGCAGATTGCCACAGTTATTTCACTGGTTTTCGCTGTTATTAGTGAGGCTTTGCAGATTGTGACTGTTATTTCAGTGGTTTTCGCTGTTATTAGTGAGGTTGTGCAGATTGCCACAGTTATTTCAGTGGTTTTCGCTGTTATTATTGAGGCTTTGCAGATTGTGACTGTTATTTCAGTGGTTTTCGCTGTTATTAGTGAGGTTGTGCAGATTGCCACAGTTATTTCACTGGTTTTCGCTGTTATTAGTGAGGCTTTGCAGATTGTGACTGTTATTTCAGTGGTTTTCGCTGTTATTAGTGAGGTTGTGCAGATTGCCACAGTTATTTCAGTGGTTTTCGCTGTTATTAGTGAGGCTTTGCAGATTGTGACTGTTATTTTAGTGGTTTTCGCTGTTATTAGTGAGGTTGTGCAGATTGCCACAGTTATTTCAGTGGTTTTCGCTGTTATTAGTGAGGCTTTGCAGATTGTGACTGTTATTTTAGTGGTTTTCGCTGTTATTAGTGAGGTTGTGCAGATTGCCACAGTTATTTCAGTGGTTTTCGCTGTTATTAGTGAGGCTTTGCAGATTGTGACTGTTATTTTAGTGGTTTTCGCTGTTATTAGTGAGGTTGTGCAGATTGCCACAGTTATTTCAGTGGTTTTCGCTGTTATTAGTAAGGCTGGTTTTCGCTGTTATAAGTGAGGCTTTGCAGATTGTGACTGTTATTTCAGTGGTTTTCGCTGTTATTAGTGAGGTTGTGCAGATTGCCACAGTTATTTCAGTGGTTTTCGCTGTTATTAGTGAGGCTTTGCAGATTGTGACTGTTATTTCAGTGGTTTTCGCTGTTATTAGTGAGGTTGTGCAGATTGCCATAGTTATTTCAGTGGTTTTCGCTGTTATTAGTGAGGCTTTGCAGATTGTGACTGTTATTTTAGTGGTTTTCGCTGTTATTGGTGAGGTTGTGCAGATTGCCACAGTTATTAGTGAGGCTTTGCAGATTGTGACTGTTATTTCAGTGGTTTTCGCTGTTTTTAGTGAGGTTGTGCAGATTGCCACAGTTATTTCAGTGGTTTTCGCTGTTATTAGTGAGGCTTTGCAGATTGTGACTGTTATTTCAGTGGTTTTCGATGTTATTAGTGAGGTTGTGCAGATTGTCACAGTTATTTCAGTGGTTTTCGCTGTTATTAGTGAGGCTTTGCAGATTGTGACTGTTATTTTAGTGGTTTTCGCTGTTATTAGTGAGGTTGTGCAGATTGCCACAGTTATTTCAGTGGTTTTCGCTGTTATTAGTGAGGCTTTGCAGATTGTGACTGTTATTTCAGTGGTTTTCGCTGTTATTAGTGAGGTTGTGCAGATTGCCACAGTTATTTCACTGGTTTTCGCTGTTATAAGTGAGGCTTTGCAGATTGTGACTGTTATTTCAGTGGTTTTCGCTGTTATTAGTGAGGTTGTGCAGATTGCCACAGTTATTTCAGTGGTTTTCGCTGTTATTAGTGAGGTTGTGCAGATTGCCACAGTTATTTCAGTGGTTTTCGCTGTTATTAGTGAGGCTTTGCAGATTGTGACTGTTATTTCAGTGGTTTTCGCTGTTATTAGTGAGGTTGTGCAGATTGCCACAGTTATTTCAGTGGTTTTCGCTGTTATTAGTGAGGCTTTGCAGATTGTGACTGTTATTTCAGTGGTTTTCGCGGTTATTAGTGAGGCTGTGCAGATTGCCACAGTTATTTCATTGGTTTTCGCTGTTATTAGTGAGGCTTTGCAGATTGTGACTGTTATTTTAGTGGTTTTCGCTGTTATTAGTGAGGTTGTGCAGATTGCCACAGTTATTTCAGTGGTTTTCGCTGTTATTAGTGAGGCTTTGCAGATTGTGACTGTTATTTTAGTGGTTTTCGCTGTTATTAGTGAGGTTGTGCAGATTGCCACAGTTATTTCAGTGGTTTTCGCTGTTATTAGTGAGGCTTTGCAGATTGTGACTGTTATTTTAGTGGTTTTCGCTGTTATTAGTGAGGTTGTGCAGATTGCCACAGTTATTTCAGTTGTTTTCGCTGTTATTAGTGAGGCTTTGCAGATTGTGACTGTTTTTTCAGTGGTTTTCGCTGTTATTAGTGAGGCTTTGCAGATTGCCACAGTTATTTCAGTGGTTTTCGCTGTTATTAGTGAGGCTTTGCAGGTTGTGACTGTTATTTTAGTGGTTTTCGCTGTTATTAGTGAGGTTGTGCAGATTGCCACAGTTATTTCAATGGTTTTCGCTGTTATTAGTGAGGCTTTGCAGATTGTGACTGTTATTTCAGTGGTTTTCGCTGTTATTAGTGAGGTTGTGCAGATTGCCACAGTTATTTCACTGGTTTTCGCTGTTATAAGTGAGGCTTTGCAGATTGTGACTGTTATTTCAGTGGTTTTCGCTGTTATTAGTGAGGTTGTGCAGATTGCCACAGTTATTTCAGTGGTTTTCGCTGTTATTAGTGAGGCTTAGCAGATTGTGACTGTTATTTCAGTGGTTTTCGCTGTTAGTAGTGAGGTTGTGCAGATTGCCACAGTTATTTCAGTGGTTTTCGCTGTTATTAGTGAGGCTTTGCAGATTGTGACTGTTATTTTAGTGGTTTTCGCTGTTATTAGTGAGGTTGTGCAGATTGCCACAGTTATTTCAGTGGTTTTCGCTGTTATTAGTGAGGCTTTGCAGATTGTGACTGTTATTTCAGTGGTTTTCGCTGTTATTAGTAAGGTTGTGCAGATTGCCACAGTTATTTCAGTGGTTTTCGCTGTTATTAGTTAGGCTTTGCAGATTGTGACTGTTATTTCATTGGTTTTCGCTGTTATAAGTGAGGCTTTGCAGATTGTGACTGTTATTTCAGTGGTTTTCGCTGTTATTAGTGAGGTTGTGCAGATTCCAACAGTTATTTCAGTGGTTTTCGCTGTTATTAGTGAGGCTTTGCAGATTGTGACTGTTATTTCAGTGGTTTACGCTGTTATTAGTGAGGTTGTGCAGATTGCCACAGTTATTTCAGTGGTTTTCGCTGTTATTAGTGAGGCTTTGCAGATTGTGACTGTTATTTCAGTGGTTTTCGCTGTTATTAGTGAGGTTGTGCAGATTGCCACAGTTATTTCACTGGTTTTCGCTGTTATAAGTGAGGCTTTGCAGATTGTGACTGTTATTTCAGTGGTTTTCGCTGTTATTAGTGAGGTTGTGCAGATTGCCACAGTTATTTCACTGGTTTTCGCTGTTATATGTGAGGCTTTGCAGATTGTGACTGTTATTTCAGTGGTTTTCGCTGTTATTAGTGAGGTTGTGCAGATTGCCACAGTTATTTCAGTGGTTTTCGCTGTTATTAGTGAGGCTTTGCAGATTCTGACTGTTATTTTAGTGGTTTCCGCTGTTATTAGTGAGGTTGTGCAGATTGCCACAGTTATTTCAGTGGTTTTCGCTGTTATTAGTGAGGCTTTGCAGATTGTGACTGTTATTTCAGTGGCTTTCGCTGTTATTAGTGAGGTTGTGCAGATTGCCACAGTTATTTCACTGGTTTTCGCTGTTATTAGTGAGGCTTTGCAGATTGTGACTGTTATTTCAGTGGTTTTCGCTGTTATTAGTGAGGTTGTGCAGATTGCCACAGTTATTTCAGTGGTTTTCGCTGTTATTAGTGAGGCTTTGCAGATTGTGACTGTTATTTTAGTGGTTTTCGCTGTTATTAGTGAGGTTGTGCAGATTGCCACAGTTATTTCAGTGGTTTTCGCTGTTATTAGTGAGGCTTTGCAGATTGTGACTGTTATTTCAGTGGTTTTCGCTGTTATTAGTGAGGTTGTGCAGATTGCCACAGTTATTTCAGTGGTTTTCGCTGTTATTAGTGAGGCTTTGCAGATTGTGACTGTTATTTTAGTGGTTTTCGCTGTTATAAGTGAGGTTGTGCAGATTGCCACAGTTATTTCAGTGGTTTTCGCTGTTGTTAGTGAGGCTTTGCAGATTGTGACTGTTATTTCAGTGGTTTTCGCTGTTATTAGTGAGGTTGTGCAGATTGCCACAGTTATTTCACTGGTTTTCGCTGTTATTAGTGAGGCTTTGCAGATTGTGACTGTTATTTTAGTGGTTTTCGCTGTTATTAGTGAGGTTGTGCAGATTGCCACAGTTATTTCAGTGGTTTTCGCTGTAATTAGTGAGGCTTTGCAGATTGTGACTGTTATTTTAGTGGTTTTCGCTGTTATTAGTGAGGTTGTGCATATTGCCACAGTTATTTCAGTGGTTTTCGCTGTTATTAGTGAGGCTTTGCAGATTGTGACTGTTATTTTAGTGGTTTTCGCTGTTATTAGTGAGGTTGTGCAGATTGCCACAGTTATTTCAGTGGTTTTCGCTGTTATTAGTGAGGCTTTGCAGATTGTGACTGTTATTTCAGTGGTTTTCGCTGTTATTAGTGAGGCTTTGCAGATTGTGACTGTTATTTCAGTGGTTTTCGCTGTTATTAGTGAGGTTGTGCAGATTGCCACAGTTATTTCAGTGGTTTTCGCTGTTATTAGTGAGGCTTTGCAGATTGTGACTGTTATTTTAGTGGTTTTCGCTGTTATTAGTGAGGTTGTGCAGATTGCCGCAGTTATTTCAGTGGTTTTCGCTGTTATTAGTGAGGCTTTGCAGATTGTGACTGTTATTTCAGTGGTTTTCGCTGTTATTAGTGAGGTTGTGCAGCTTGCCACAGTTATTTTACTGGTTTTCGCTGTTATAAGTGAGGCTTTGCAGATTGTGACTGTTATTTCAGTGGTTTTCGCTGTTATTAGTGAGGTTGTGCAGATTGCCACAGTTATTTCAGTGGTTTTTGCTGTTATTAGTGAGGCTTTGCAGATTGTGACTGTTATTTCAGTGGTTTTCGCTGTTATTAGTGAGGTTGTGCAGATTGCCACAGTTATTTCAGTGGTTTTCGCTGTTATTAGTGAGGCTTTGCAGATTGTGACTGTTATTTTAGTGGTTTTCGCTGTTATTAGTGAGGTTGTGCAGATTGCCACAGTTATTTCAGTGGTTTTCGCTGTTATTAGTGAGGCTTTGCAGATTGTGACTGTTATTTCAGTGGTTTTCGCTGTTATTAGTGAGGTTGTGCAGATTGCCACAGTTATTTCAGTGGTTTTCGCTGTTATTAGTGAGGCTTTGCAGATTGTGACTGTTATTTCAGTGGTTTTCGCTGTTATAAGTGAGGCTTTGCAGATTGTGACTGTTATTTCAGTGGTTTTCGCTGTTATTAGTGAGGTTGTGCAGATTGCCACAGTTATTTCAGTGGTTTTCGCTGTTATTAGTGAGGCTTTGCAGATTGTGACTGTTATTTCAGTGGTTTTCGCTGTTATTAGTGAGGTTGTGTAGATTGCCACAGTTATTTCAGTGGTTTTCGCTGTTATTAGTGAGGCTTTGCAGATTGTGACTGTTATTTCAGTGGTTTTCGCTGTTATTAGTGAGGTTGTGCAGATTGCCACAGTTATTTCACTGGTTTTCGCTGTTATTAGTGAGGCTTTTCAGATTGTGACTGTTATTTCAGTGGTTTTCGCTGTTATTAGTGAGGTTGTGCAGATTGCCACAGTTATTTCAGTGGTTTTCGCTGTTATTAGTGAGGCTTTGCAGATTGTGACTGTTATTTCAGTGGTTTTCGCTGTTATTAGTGAGGTTGTGCAGATTGCCACAGTTATTTCACTGGTTTTCGCTGTTATTAGTGAGGCTTTGCAGATTGTGACTGTTATTTCAGTGGTTTTCGCTGTTATTAGTGAGGTTGTGTAGATTGCCACAGTTATTTCAGTGGTTTTCGCTGTTATTAGTGAGGCTTTGCAGATTGTGACTGTTATTTCAGTGGTTTTCGCTGTTATTAGTGAGGTTGTGCAGATTGTCACAGTTATTTCAGTGGTTTTCGCTGTTATTAGTGAGGCTTTGCAGATTGTGGCTGTTATTTCAGTGGTTTTCGCTGTTATAAGTGAGGCTTTGCAGATTGTGACTGTTATTTCAGTGGTTTTCGCTGTTATTAGTGAGGTTGTGCAGATTGCCACAGTTATTTCAGTGGTTTTCGCTGTTATTAGTGAGGCTTTGCAGATTGTGACTGTTATTTCAGTGGTTTTCGCTGTTATAAGTGAGGCTTTGCATATTGTGACTGTTATTTCAGTGGTTTTCGCTGTTATTAGTGAGGTTGTGCAGATTGCCACAGTTATTTCAGTGGTTTTCGCTGTTATTAGTGAGGCTTTGCAGATTGTGACTGTTATTTCAGTGGTTTTCGCCGTTATTAGTGAGGTTGTGCAGATTGCCACAGTTATTTCAGTGGTTTTCGCTGTTATTAGTGAGGCTTTGCAGATTGTGACTGTTATTTCAGTGGTTTTCGCTGTTATTAGTGAGGTTGTGCAGATTGCCACAGTTATTTCAGTGGTTTTCGCTGTTATTAGTGAGGCTTTGCAGATTGTGACTGTTATTTCAGTGGTTTTCGCTGTTATTAGTGAGGTTGTGCAGATTGCCACAGTTATTTCAGTGGTTTTCGCTGTTATTAGTGTGGCTTTGCAGATTGTGACTGTTATTACAGTGGTTTTCGCTGTTATTAGTGAGGTTGTGCAGATTGCCACAGTTATTTCAGTGGTTTTCGCTGTTATTAGTGAGGCTTTGCAGATTGTGACTGTTATTTTAGTGGTTTTCGCTGTTATTAGTGAGGTTGTGCAGATTGCCACAGATATTTCAGTGGTTTTCGCTGTTATTAGTGAGGCTTTGCAGATTGTGACTGTTATTTCAGTGGTTTTCGCTGTTATTAGTGAGGTTGTGCAGATTGCCACAGTTATTTCACTGGTTTTCGCTGTTATTAGTGAGGCTTTGCAGATTGTGACTGTTATTTCAGTGGTTTTCGCTGTTGTTGGGGTGTTTACGAGGGGTTTCTTCTTTTTTCCTTTTCTCAATGAACCGAATTACGCTGTACAATCGATTAATCCTTTTTCTGGACTCCTTATCTTTTTTACAGATTTCTCTTTACAAACTATTATTTCCTAGCAAGTCAATATTCTAACTACAGTACAAAAGTTCTTCTACAATTGAGCATGATTTGTCCTAGCAAACCCTTCCTTAACTCTATCTCAAAATACAAAGTTTCTTTTACAATTGTTCATACGTTCTCCCGGTAAAACCTCTCAGAATACAAAGTTTCTTTTCAATTAGACTTAGATCTACTTGTTAACTCTCTCTCGAAATGCAAAGTTTTTATTACAATTGTTCATATGTTTTCTCGGTAAAATCTCTCAGAATATAAAGTTTCTTTTCAATCAGACTTAGATCTACTTGTTAACTCTCTCTCAAAATACAAAGTTTTTATTACAATTGTTCATACGTTCTCTCGGTAAAATCTCTCAGAATACAAAGTTTCTTTCCAATTAGACTTAGATCTACTTGTTAATTCTCTCTCAAAATACAAAGTTTTTATTACAATTGTTCATATGCTTTCTCGGTAAAATCTCTCAGAATACAAAGTTTCTTTTCAATTAGACTTAGATCTACTTGTTAATTCTCTCTCAAAATACAAAGTTTTTATTACAATTGTTCATACATTCTCTCGGTAAAATCTCTCAGAATACAAAGTTTCTTTTCAATTAGACTTAGATCTACTTGTTAATTCTCTCTCAAAATACAAAGTTTTTATTACAATTGTTCATATGCTTTCTCGGTAAAATCTCTCAGAATACAAAGTTTCTTTTCAATTAAACATCTAACTACAAAAACCTCTCTCAAGTTTTCTATTAACAATACAGTAAATTGGGCCCTCACTTTTTCGACGCCTTCACTGCCTTCTTGTGGTGTCGGTAGTTCTTCCTATCCATCTTAATGCTGTTGATTTCCAGGCTGGCGGCCCTTCTTTTACTCTTAGTGCTAGCTAGGACGAGCTTCCGCTGAGCCTCCCGAAGTCTCCTCTGGAAATACGCCTCCGAACCAGAACGTCGTTTCTTGGGGGCTGGAGGTATAGGTGGTTCCTTTAGTTTCGGGCGAAGGTGTCGCCGTCGGTATTCTTCGATGGTAATTGGTCGTGGTCCCACGGTTGGATCTTGTAGTGCTTCTCTTAGGGTCGCAGGAGCCTGTCCATACATCTACTGGAAGATAGAGCGTGTTGAGAAATGCCTGCTGCCTACGTGGGCCGTTCAGGACTTAAGGTAGCCGACTACTAGGTCAGGTTTACCTTTTCTGGCGTGAGTGCTCAGATCTGAAATGTAAAGAATTAGAACAGGTGGGTCTTCCTTCCGAGAGTCTTCTGTTTCTGGAACAGGAGGTCTTCAAATCCACGGTTTCTGGAGCAGAGAGTCTTCCTTCAAATCCACTGTTTCTGGGGCAGAGAGTCTTCCTTCTTCTGCGTCTCGATCTTTGCTCTGGGTCCCTCCTTGGTCAGGGTAACGATTTCAACTAACTCCTGGAGGTTTTTCGCTGGCTATTTATTCAATATTTTTTTGCTACGCATGCACTCTTGTCGATTGACGAGCTATCGATGAACCTGCAGAATCATGTCTACACGTTCAGCCATTGCCCCCTGTAGAAATGTTGTTCCCATGCTGAACTGATGACATTTTCATTTTTGCATGCAGTTCGATCCATGCCCATCTGCCTGAGGTCGATATCCGTCCATCCGTTCGCACGTCGTGCACCTGTACTTGACCCTGAAATTAATTTTCATTCTTGGGAAAATTCATTCATTCATTTTTGCATGCAGTTCGATCCATGCCCATCTGCCTGAGGTCGATATCCGTCCATCCGTTCGCACGTCGTGCACCTGTACTTGACCCTGAAATTAATTTTCATTCTTGGGAGTTCATTGTCCTAGATAAATCGTCTCCAACTTAGTGCATCTGCACTTGACCCTGAAATTAATTTTTCATTCTTGAGAAAACCGTTTCCAACTTTTTCGCGGTGTCATTTTTCTTTTCGTCGCCTTATCATTTTGGGGACGGGTAGTTTTACTGAGTCAGCAATTTGCTGTCATTGTTCGTGGGAACAGTCTCTTGGTTGGTATCTAATCGAGAGGGGGGGGGGGGGCAGGGGCATACTGGCATACTGGCATAGTTGTCTTCCGACTGTCGTGCGTGGTGGTTCTCGTTCGATTCAACTTGCTTGGTTGATTCTTATTTCTATCGGATTTGATTTTATCGGCTTATTTTTTGGTAAGTGTTTTTTTTTCGGTTGTATTGCTTGTGATCGATTGAAGATCGGTGATTTGGTGTTCTTGTTGTTATTATGTGTATCGATGTTACTAGTGAATTACTGGTGTTTCCGTTTTTAGTGTGTTGGCTAAGTTTTGGTTAATTTTGTAATCGTGATTTTATTGATTGATTGCGTTCGATTGGCTATTCCAAATTTTGAATCCCTAACATTCCTCCCTCCTTTAGAGAGGTTTCCCCCTTTCAACTGGCTTTTTACGGCGATGAGTGTGTGTTTACATATTGGTTTAACAATTTGAGAAATATTTGTTTTTTATGTTTTGTTTGTGTGAGAGGATTCTTACAATTGTTTACGAATTATTTCCGAACGAGGGAATTTTACAATTATTTATAAGTTCCGTTTTTTGTGAGAGGGGGTTTACTATTGTTTACAAGTACCTTACAATTGTTTACAAATTTTGTTTTTTGAGAGAGGATTTTGCCATTGTTTACAAATTTGCATTTGTTTACACCTTTCAGTATTTGAGAGAGGGATTTTACCATTGTTTACAAATTTACATTTGTCCGCATATTTCAGTTTTTGAGAGAGGGATTTTACATTCGTTTTCTAGTTAGTATTTGGGGAGAGTTTGCTAGTTAATGTTTTGCATAGGCTTACATACATAGCTTACTTATATTTCGAGAGAGTGGTTGCTTTGGGAGAATGGTTTAACTTTTTTTTTTTTTTTTTTTTTTTTTTTTTTTTCATTAGGTCTACTTCTGTTGATGGATCGACACAACGTGGAATTGGCACTTGCCGTCCGGGAGCAGTTGCGGTGGCGTAAGGCCTTGTATGACGACCATTGGCGTGTTGGGTATGCCTTGAAGGTGGAGCGTTGGAGGCGAGATGAGGAGGCTCGTCGCTGGGACGAGGAGCAACGCTTGCTCCCTCACCCAGATTTTGTGGAGATCGATCGTCCGCCGTTCACTATTTACTTCCACGAGCGGTTTTTTAAGTTCGCCCCCGCGCCGAGTTCGGTTCCTGTGGCCCAGGTGAAATCCGCGACGGCTGGAGTTGTGGCGCCGGTGGATTCCGAGACTGCTGGAGCTGTGGCGTTGGTGCCGTGTTCGTCAACGTCAATCCTGAATACGAAACGAGCGGTTTCGGGTAGTGCTTCCAATTGTGGGGGTCCCAAGATTCGAGCGTTAATTGCTCGATTGTCCCAAAAAGCCGAAGAGTGGGAGCGATCTCGAAGTAGCCGTGTTTAATTGTACCTTTTTTTTTTTTTTTATAAATAAATGTATATTCCTATTTTTACTTAACAAGTTTCGTGTTTCTCTCTATTCTATAATCATTGTTCTGCTGGGTACGTACTACTCGTCCGCTGTGTGGTTGCTTGTAGAATTTCTCCTACTTCCTAGGAGCTGTTCTCTTCTTCGTATCGTAATTGGTATGGGTACGATATCGATTCCCTGCTCTCTTTGGCTTACGTTCCCTCGATTTCTGTGGAGTCGTGATGAGCACTTTCTACATGCTATAAATATTATAGTTCCTGCGCCTATTACTGCCAGGCAGCTGGTTACAGTTGTTAGGACGTTGAGGTGTGTATGTAGCCGTCTTTTTTGCTCCTCCTTTGTCATCTGCCCTTCCAGGTCTGTAAGAGTCTCGCTATTTGCTTTGATGTGGTCGTTAAACCTGACTCGGGGGAGGATTTCTATACGTTTGGTCTTATTCTTTCTTTGGTTCTTTGGTGTTTGGTATTTGGCGAAGTTTATTGGTGGTACTGGTTCGTCCGCCGGGGGGTGCATCTGCACAGTGTGTAATTCGTCGGAGATGTATGGTAGAGTGTAGCCTCCTAAGTGGTAGGTACACTTTAACTTTGTCACCAAGATGCCAAGGTTCTTGAGTGGGATCATGTGCTCGGTGTTGTCGCATTGTGCCACTAGTGTTGTCGTTTCTTGGAACCAAAATAACCAAGTGTTCTCCTGGTGCATCGGGACAATGACGTCTTTAGGTTCTCTCATCAGCCGGTAGGTGCATAGAGCAGTTCTTATTTGTATTCTTTTGAATAGTTCTGAGAGACACTCCGATCCTGATGGGTTTGTTCGGGTAGGTTGGTTATGGTGGCATATTAGATATGTTTCATTAACTGCCGTACATTGGAGATGGAAATCCATTTCTGTCATGGCAAAGTTAAGTTGTGATCGACTGGTGTTTAGGAGATACGTTGCCTCTACATCGTATATGTAGAAATTAGTGTGGTTTGTGGGGACTGGTAGCGTGTACACCCGATTTATTGAGTAGTGAACCGTGTTTATTAGTGGGATTCGAACTTGGACCAGTATCCCTTCTTCTCCAACGTCGCAATCGACCTTTGCTATCTTCTGGAGGGTCGGGAAATCCAACCGGGTTTCCTCCCCATAGTGTGTCCTCGTTACGTTTGCGTAGAGCGCTTGGAACTGGTGGGATGGTAGTAATAACGAGCTTGATTCTCGTTTATTTGTTGCTTCTGTCAGGATGAAAAAATCCGTGATTTCGAGGTAGATTTGTTGTATCTCACTTAACACCATTAGCATCACCTCGTTCAGGTCTGTACGGGTGTTTACGTGTTTTAACTCCTCCGTGTATTTTAGTGAGTCATTCTCTCGTTGGATCCTCATCTGGTTGATTTTTTGGGTGAGTGTGTTGTATCTGTCCGTCATCTCTTTGTTGGACTCATTTACTGACTTCAGCGTTGCACGCATTACCGTGACCTGTTGTTTGGCTAAGTCCAGGCTATGTTTATGATCGCTCTCTAACTCATCCAGTTTGTCGTATATCTGTTTCGAGTCATTATCGTCCATTGTGCCGAATAATTTCTTCATCACTCTTCCCCCTAGGTTTATGAGTCCTCTCCTGCTCCTTGGTCGAGTATTTACTACCATGTCGACTTTTTCTATGAGTTCGTATATTTGTGCGATTCGTCCTCGGAGCACATAGTTCCACTGTTGGCAGGTTTCTTGTCCTGCTAGATCGTTTACGTTGCTACACATTTGCTTAACGGCTCGCTCGCTTTCCTTTACGAATTTAAGTGGTATTTTCCATGTTGGTTTCCTGATGCGTGTTATCACGGTCCAGTGGTCGTGGAACGTTTGTGCGATCCCTATGGGCTCGAATATTATTCCTCTTTGGGTCAAAGTATGTATTTCAACTGGCTCTGGGTTGGCGCTGATCGTGGTAAGCCAATACAGGATTAAAAGTAGTTGGTACCTAGGGAGAGGCAGAGATTTGGTTGATTATTTTCTTGTCGTGGTAGGCCCTTTTGGTTGCAGTTTAGCGTCTTACCCAGGACGGTTTTTTCTCTTAGGCTCTAATTGAACAGTTTTAAGCGGTTGTTGTGTACGCGTCGTTTCTTATTCCCTATTTGTAGAGTTGTATTTACCGGGCTATTTATGGCTACTACTCTATATGGTCCTACCCAAAACTGCGATAACTTATTTTTTCTGGCTCCATTTTTCATTAATACCTGATCCCCAACGTGTATTTGTATTGGATTCATTTTTCGGTCATAATATTCCTTTGATTGTTCCTTGCTCCTTTTTATATTGTCTCTCGCTATTTGGTGTGCTCGTTGCAATTTATTTCGGATTTTCAGGTAGTAGTTTTCGTGGTCGTAGATTGGTTCTGGTTCCTTCTTCAGATTGTTTGGGACAGTGGCTGAGAATCCATATAGGCAGTCCATTGGTGTTAGCTTGGTAGTCACATGGACACTATTATTCTTCACGAACATTGCGGCTCGTAAGTGTTCGTCCCATGTTGCCTGATTCTCATCGACGAATGTCCTTAGGTAGTCCACCAATGGTCTGTGGGATCTTTCCAGTGCTCCGTTGGTTTGTGGGTGGTAGGGTGTTGTTTCTATCTTTCGTACCTTGAATAGTTTGCAGATCTGACGAAACATCTCCGATGTGAAGTTCGTTCCTTGATCCGTGATCAGTTTCTTTGGGATTCTGTATCTAGTGATGATCTCTTCTACGAATGCTTGGGCCACTGTCTTCGCCTCTATGTTTGATAGTGGTACCACATCCATGAATCTGGTTAAGTCATCCTCAAAGCTTAATATGTATTTATTCCCATTTGTTGTTTCAGGTAAGGGTCCCACAATATCCATGTATACCTTGTCAAAAGGCAATTTCGCCGTATCCGTTATAACCATGGGTTCCCGGTGTTCTCGAGTTTGCTTATTCACTTGGCATTTCTTGCAGCGTTTAATGTAATTGGCAATGTCCTTTTTCATGCCTTTCCATACAAACTCGCGTTATATGCGTCGATAGGTTTTGTGGATTCCTTGGTGTCCCCCCAGTGGTGCGTCGTGGTAGTCGAATAATATAGTTTTTATTTCTTGTGGATCTGTGAGTGTTCTGACCTGGTTGTTGCTTCTGTTTTCGTCAATTTCGATTTCCTGCACCTCGTCCTCCCTGGTCTTGGTTTCTTCATTCACCGGGTTGGCGTTTTCCACATTCCTATTTTCTGCCTCCTTGGCCTGCCTACGTGTCATTACCATTACCTCGTAGGGTATGCGGCTTAGCGCGTCAGCATGACTGTTGGTTTTTCCTTCTTTATATTCTATGTCAAATGTGTAGTCCGAGAGCTTGTGCCAGAGTCTTATTATTCTACTAGTGGGGTCTTTGATTCGTATCGCACCTCGTAGTGGCTTGTGGTCTGTGTATACCGTGAACTTCCTTCCGTATAGGTAGCTTCTGTAGTTCTTTACGGCCCATACAATTGCTAGTAGCTCCCTTTCAATCGTGGAATAATTCCTCTCTGCTGCGTTAAGTGTCCTGCTAGCGTATGCTATCGGTTGTTCTTGTTTATTTGGGCCCTGAGCTAGGACAGCCCCCAGAGCCTCTCCACTCGCGTCTGTGTATAACTTAAATGGTTCTTCGAAATTCGGGTATCTCAACACTGGTGGTGTGATAAGCTTCTCTTTAAGTGTCTCGAAAGCTTTTACACATTGCTCGTTCCAGTCGAACTTAACGTCCTTCCTTAGTAAGTTGTTTATAGGTGCCGCGATCTTTGAGAATCCCTCTATAAATTTTCTGTAATAATTAGCCAATCCCAGGAACGATTGGACTTGTCTCACCGTCCTTGGTGTCGGGAAGTTTTTTACGCTTTCCAGGAGGGATGGGTCTGGTGCCACCCCATCGGTGCCACACTTGTGACCTAGATAGATTATCTCTCTCTTGAGGAAGTTGCATTTTTCTGGATTCACCTGGAGTCTATGCTCTCTGAGGCGCTGTAGTATTTCGCTCAGCTTATTTTGGTGATCGGTTAGATTTTTTCCATACACGACAATGTCATCGAGATAGACGAAACAACGCAGTCCTTGTAGTCCAGTCAACACGTGGTTCATCAAGCGTTGGAATGTGGCTGGTGCTCCTTTGAGGCCGAAGGGCATTCGTTTAAATGCATAGTGTCCGTAGGGTGTGCTGAACGCCGTTTTGTCGCGATCCTCAGCTTTCATCGCTATCTGATGGTAGCCGCTTGTGAGATCCAATACGGAGAAGTAACGTGAATTCCCCAACTGGTCTAGGATATCCTCTATCCTAGGGAGTGGGTAGGCGTCTCCTTCTGTTACTTCGTTGAGTTTTCTATAATCAACTACTACTCGCCAGCGTTTCTGCCCATCAGGTCCCGGTTTCTTTGGGACTACTAGCAGTGGGGCGTTCCACTGACTCCAGCTGGGTTCCACTATGTCTTCTTTTAGGAGCCTGTCTATTTCTTCGTTTAGGATTTGTCTCTGCGTTTCGGGGAGTCGGAACATCTTGCATTTTATAGGGGGTTGTTCCTCTTTCGTCTTTATTTCGTGTTGTACCGTGGTGGTGTACTTCAGTTTCTCCCCTGGCAAGTGAAATATGTCCTGGAACTCTTGTATAATACCTTCTATGGACTGCTTCTCCTCTAAGTTTAGGTCATCCCCTATATTTACTTTCTTCATTATTTCTGCTATTCTTTGTTCTTCGCCTTTTCTATCTGTTATCTGTACTCCTTTTTGTATCCCATAAGTTTTCCTCGCCCTCTTTTCTTTGTATTTCTCTACCTCGACTTGTAGCTCCTTTAGTGTTACTATTTCGTCGGTCGTGTTCATCACCGTGAATTTTACCTTGTCCTCTATTGGTTGTACCAGTGCGTTACCGATGTAGACGCCAGGTGTTATCTCTTTTCCCCTTACTATTTGTTCCCCTTGTATTCGTGAAGATATTTCCACCACTTGTACTGACCTTGGTGGTATATGAATGGTTCTTTGTTCTATCAATGTTACATATTGATCTTTGTTGGGTTGGTTTGGTTGTCCGTTGTGATGGTTCGTTGTCGAAGTGCTTTCGTCTTCCCCGATATGCGAATCTAGGGACCGGTGGTGGTTGTCATCTTTGTCAGTATGCCACCATGTTAGATTGTGGTTACTCTTTTCAGCTTCTGTAGGTGGAGTCTCTTCGTACTCGCTCTGTCGTTCGCTGTCAAATAGATTTGCCACATCTTGCAGTACTTCTTCAACTTTTGGTGTTTCCATCACTTCCCGTGTATTTTGATGTTCCTCCTGTGAAGGCAAGTTATACTCCGGCGCGTGCGAGCTGCCGTTTTCTGAGTATCCTCCAGAGGATGACAACCATGTCGCCTCTTGGGCGTATTGTTGCTCCCCAGGTGAAGGCCAATTGCGCTTCGGAGCGTGCGAGCTTCCGTTACTTGCGTGTCCTTCGTTGGGAGCTGTTTCATCAACTCTTTGTTCATTATGTAACTTTCTTTGTGATGGCCAATTACATTCCGGAGCATGCGAGCTACCGTTACTTGAGTGTCCTTTGATGGAAGCTGTGATATCTGTATTTATTTTGTTCGCCATTCTGTGTCTTTCGTTTGTCTCGAATGGGATCTCAATTGTTTCCCCTTCGTGTGTTAGGAATACCAGTTGTTGGGTTGGTCCCTCCACGTTACAGTGTTTCGTTATGAAGTCATTTCCTAATATTCCTACTATGTTTGTGGAGTTTATATGGTCTACCACATGGAATTCACATGTATATGGTCGTGGTGTTTGCAATTCCCCTTTTATTGTTCCTTTTGACATTAGTTCTCCCGAAATTGTGTTTAGTGTTACCCTCTCCAGCTGGTTAATTTCCTTGTGTTTACTCTTCTTGATTTCGTTTTCCTTTATTAGGCTGACTTCTGAGCCTGTGTCTATTATAAATCGTGGGTTATGTATTTCGGTGAGATTCGTTGGTATGGTTACTATGGGGATTGCCGGTATTTTGTCGCACCTATCTATTTTATCTGTTACTGGCGACTCGCGGTGCGATCGGTCGCCTCTGCGGAGTTTTCCGCTTGTCTCATACTTTCTTCCATTTGTAGTCGTTGCCACCTTTCCCGTAGGAAGCACCTATCTTCGGTGTGGTCTTCCTTCAGACAGAAGTTGCATTGTGTGGCCATTGCGTCCCCTGTTATCTGGTGATTTACCATTCTCCTTTGTGTGTTGGTTCCATTTCTTTGACTCTGTTGATTGTTTGGTCTTTGGGAGTTACAGTTTTGGCTGGTGTGCCCATACGCTCTGCAGTTAGGACAAAAAGGGGTCATTTGTTTTGTTCGGCATTCTGCCATTATGTGTCCCATTTTGTTACAGAAGTGACAGCGCACTTGTCGCCTGTCTGGCCTACCTCGTGGAGTGTTAAAACTTGGTCTATTTGATTGATGGTCTTGTGGTGTGTTAAATGTTCGCCGTGGTGGGTATTGGTTGTAGTTCTGCGGTGCGGCTTGTTGTGGTCCTCCCCCAAAATTTCTAGTTTGGTTGTGTGTTTGTCTTTCATTTATTTGTCGCCACTGCTCGATACTGTCTTCTTGGCCAAATTGTGTTGGTGCTCCTTGTCTCATGCATTGTTCTGTCTGTTCTAGTCTTATTATTTTGGCCCTTATTCCTTCCAGGGTGTTATCGCCATCTTGTAGCAGATGGAATTTATAATTGGGGTTGGTAATTCCCATTTTGAAACAGTGTAACCCTACTTCTTCTATTTCTGTTTTCAGGCCGTCCCCGCCATTTGCGTACTGTACGGCCGCCGCGTTTTTGCAGGTGTTGATAAGCTCTCGTACTCGATTGAAATATCCTAGTAGTGTTTCTGTGGGCAATTGTTGGACGTTTCTCAATTGCGTGTTTAGAGTTAGGTACGGCGTATTCTGTGTTAGGCTCGTCCTGAGGGTAGTGAATATATTTTCTATTGTTTCGTTTGCTCCTGTTTGTACTACTTCCAGTGCTCGGCCTCTCAGTCTTGTTGGTAATAGTCTGGTGAATGCTGCTTTATCCTGTATTTCGATGAGTGTGTCGTACCCAAGTCTCGCACAGTTTATGAACTCGTTTATCTCGCTTTGTTTTCTTGGGTTGTCCTCGCCCGTTAGTATTGGTACGTTGTTGTACAGGATGTTGTTTACCAATGTGATGTCAGCCATTTTTTTGTTGTTCTCTGTTACTTCTTGCTCTCCTGACTCACTCTTTTCCGTTGAGGTTTTTTCGGGTTCCTTTGTTTTGATTTGCTCGGTGTATGTCTCCGGATCTGAGTTTACTCTTATGTACCGTCTACCGTGTCTTAGTTTGACAATTTCTCTTCTTAAGGGTTGTTTTAATGTTCTACTTTCTTCTATTGATGGTTGTTGCGTTTCTTTGGTTATTATGTCTTGTGTTTGATTGTTAATTGGCATTAATATCTGTTGGTTGTTATCGTATGCACTCGGGCTGGGAGTCTTTTCTTCCAGCAGTGCTTCCCAGGCTTGTTCCGGTTGTGCGGCTTCGTCTGTGTTAGCTTCTTCGTGGTTTGGTGTTATTTCGCTAATGCTGTGGAGATCTTCCTCCAGATTGTTCTGTTGTTCTTCTTCAACTTCTGGTTTATTATCTAAGGAGAATGTGTCAATTCTTTTCACAAATCTTTGTAGTTTTATGCTGAGCGGGAGCTTCGGTGTTGATGTACCATTCATTTGTTTTACTTCTGGTGTTATTTCCCTATTCCTTTGCTTGGGAGATAGGTCCGAGTTGCGGCTGCGCCAAATTATGTTGGGGTGTTTACGAGGGGTTTCTTCTTTTTTCCTTTTCTCAATGAACCGAATTACGCTGTACAATCGATTAATCCTTTTTCTGGACTCCTTATCTTTATTACAGATTTCTCTTTACAAACTATTATTTCCTAGCAAGTCAATATTCTAACTACAGTACAAAAGTTCTTCTACAATTGAGCATGATTTGTCCTAGCAAACCCTTCCTTAACTCTATCTCAAAATACAAAGTTTCTTTTACAATTGTTCATACGTTCTCCCGGTAAAACCTCTCAGAATACAAAGTTTCTTTTCAATTAGACTTAGATCTACTTGTTAACTCTCTCTCGAAATGCAAAGTTTTTATTACAATTGTTCATATGTTTTCTCGGTAAAATCTCTCAGAATATAAAGTTTCTTTTCAATCAGACTTAGATCTACTTGTTAACTCTCTCTCAAAATACAAAGTTTTTATTACAATTGTTCATACGTTCTCTCGGTAAAATCTCTCAGAATACAAAGTTTCTTTCCAATTAGACTTAGATCTACTTGTTAATTCTCTCTCAAAATACAAAGTTTTTATTACAATTGTTCATATGCTTTCTCGGTAAAATCTCTCAGAATACAAAGTTTCTTTTCAATTAGACTTAGATCTACTTGTTAATTCTCTCTCAAAATACAAAGTTTTTATTACAATTGTTCATACATTCTCTCGGTAAAATCTCTCAGAATACAAAGTTTCTTTTCAATTAGACTTAGATCTACTTGTTAATTCTCTCTCAAAATACAAAGTTTTTATTACAATTGTTCATATGCTTTCTCGGTTAAATCTCTCAGAATACAAAGTTTCTTTTCAATTAAACATCTAACTACAAAAACCACTCTCAAGTTTTCTATTAACAATACAGTAAATTAGGCCCTCACTTTTTCGACGCCTTCACTGCCTTCTTGTGGTGTCGGTAGTTCTTCCTATCCATCTTAATGCTGTTGATTTCCAGGCTGGCGGCCCTTCTTTTACTCTTAGTGCTAGCTAGGACGAGCTTCCGCTGAGCCTCCTGAAGTCTCCTCTGGAAATACGCCTCCGAACCAGAACGTCGTTTCTTGGGGGCTGGAGGTATAGGTGGTTCCTTTAGTTCCGGGCGAAGGTGTCGCCGTCGGTATTCTTCGATGGTAATTGGTCGTGGTCCCACGGTTGGATCTTGTAGTGCTTCTCTTAGGGTCGCAGGAGCCTGTCCATACATCTACTGGAAGATAGAGCGTGTTGAGAAATGCCTGCTGCCTACGTGGGCCGTTCAGGACTTAAGGTAGCCGACTACTAGGTCAGGTTTACCTTTTCTGGCGTGAGTGCTCAGATCTGAAATGTAAAGAGTTAGAACAGGTGGGTCTTCTTTCCGAGAGTCTTCTGTTTCTGGAACAGGAGGTCTTCAAATCCACGGTTTCTGGAGCAGAGAGTCTTCCTTCAAATCCACTGTTTCTGGGGCAGAGAGTCTTCCTTCTTCTGCGTCTCGATCTTTGCTCTGGGTCCCTCCTTGGTCAGGGTAACGATTTCAACTAACTCCTGGAGGTTTTTCGCTGGCTATTTATTCAATATTTTTTTGCTACGCATGCACTCTTGTCGATTGACGAGCTATCGATGAACCTGCAGAATCATGTCTACACGTTCAGCCATTGCCCCCTGTAGAAATGTTGTTCCCATGCTGAACTGATGACATTTTCATTTTTGCATGCAGTTCGATCCATGCCCATCTGCCTGAGGTCGATATCCGTCCATCCGTTCGCACGTCGTGCACCTGTACTTGACCCTGAAATTAATTTTCATTCTTGGGAAAATTGATTCATTCATTTTTGCATGCAGTTCGATCCATGCCCATCTGCCTGAGGTCGATATCCGTCCATCCGTTCGCACGTCGTGCACCTGTTCTTGACCCTGAAATTAATTTTCATTCTTGGGAGTTCATTGTCCTAGATAAATCGTCTCCAACTTAGTGCATCTGCACTTGACCCTGAAATTAATTTTTCATTCTTGAGAAAACCGTTTCCAACTTTTTCGCGGTGTCATTTTTCTTTTCGTCGCCTTATCATTTTGGGGACGGGTAGTTTTACTGAGTCAGCAATTTGCTGTCATTGTTCGTGGGAACAGTCTCTTGGTTGGTATCTAATCGAGAGGGGGGGGGGGGCGGGGCAGGGGCATACTGGCATACTGGCATAGTTGTCTTCCGACTGTCGTGCGTGGTGGTTCTCGTTCGATTCAACTTGCTTGGTTGATTCTTATTTCTATCGGATTTGATTTTATCGGCGTATTTTTTGGTAAGTGTTTTTTTTTTCGGTTGTATTGCTTGTGATCGATTGAAGATCGGTGATTTGGTGTTCTTGTTGTTATTTTGTGTATCGATGTTACTAGTGAATTACTGGTGTTTCCGTTTTTAGTGTGTTGGCTAAGTTTTGGTTAATTTTGTAATCGTGATTTTATTGATTGATTGCGTTCGATTGGCTATTCCAAATTTTGAATCCCTAACAATGTTATTAGTGAGGTTGTGCAGATTGCCACAGTTATTTCACTGGTTTTCGCTGTTATTAGTGAGGCTTTGCAGATTGTGACTGTTATTTCAGTGGTTTTCGCTGTTATTAGTGAGGTTGTGCAGATTGCCACAGTTATTTCACTGGTTTTCGCAGTTATAAGTGAGGCTTTGCAGATTGTGACTGTTATTTCAGTGGTTTTCGCTGTTATTAGTGAGTTTGTGCAGATTGCCACAATTATTTCAGTGGTTTTCGCTGTTATTAGTGAGGCTTTGCAGATTGTGACTGTTATTTCAGTGGTTTCCGCTGTTATTAGTGAGGTTGTGCAGATTGCCACAGTTATTTCACTGGTTTTCGCTGTTATTAGTGAGGCTTTGCAGATTGTGACTGTTATTTTAGTGGTTTTCGCTGTTATTAGTGAGGTTGTGCAGATTGCCACAGTTATTTCAGTGGTTTTCGCTGTTATTAGTGAGGCTTTGCAGATTGTGACTGTTATTTTAGTGGTTTTCGCTGTTATTAGTGAGGTTGTGCAGATTGCCACAGTTATTTCAGTGGTTTTCGCTGTTATTAGTGAGGCTTTGCAGATTGTGACTGTTATTTTAGTGGTTTTCGCTGTTATTAGTGAGGTTGTGCAGATTGCCACAGTTATTTCAGTGGTTTTCGCTGTTATTAGTGAGGCTTTGCAGATTGTGACTGTTATTTTAGTGGTTTTCGCTGTTATTAGTTAGGTTGTGCAGATTGCCACAGTTATTTCAGTGGTTTTCGCTGTTATTAGTGAGGCTTTGCAGATTGTGACTGTTATTTCAGTGGTTTTCGCTGTTATTAGTGAGGCTTTGCAGATTGTGACTGTTATTTCAGTGGTTTTCGCTGTTATTAGTGAGGTTGTGCAGATTGCCACAGTTATTTCAGTGGTTTTCGCTGTTATTAGTTAGGTTGTGCAGATTGCCACAGTTATTTCAGTGGTTTTCGCTGTTATTAGTGAGGCTTTGCAGATTGTGACTGTTATTTCAGTGGTTTTCGCTGTTATTAGTGAGGCTTTGCAGATTGTGACTGTTATTTCAGTGGTTTTCGCTGTTATTAGTGAGGTTGTGCAGATTGCCACAGTTATTTCAGTGGTTTTCGCTGTTATTAGTGAGGCTTTGCAGATTGTGACTGTTATTTTAGTGGTTTTCGCTGTTATTAGTGAGGTTGTGCAGATTGCCACAGTTATTTCAGTGGTTTTCGCTGTTATTAGTGAGGCTTTGCAGATTGTGACTGTTATTTTAGTGGTTTTCGCTGTTATTAGTGAGGTTGTGCAGATTGCCACAGTTATTTCAGTGGTTTTCGCTGTTATTAATGAGGCTTTGCAGATTGTGACTGTTATTTTAGTGGTTTTCGCTGTTATTAGTGAGGTTGTGCAGATTGCCACAGTTATTTCAGTGGTTTTCGCTGTTATAAGTGAGGCTTTGCAGATTGGGACTGTTATTTCAGTGGTTTTCGCTGTTATTAGTGAGGTTGTGCAGATTGCCACAGTTATTTCACTGGTTTTCGCAGTTATAAGTGAGGCTTTGCAGATTGTGACTGTTATTTCAGTGGTTTTCGCTGTTATTAGTGAGGTTGTGCAGATTGCCACAGTTATTTCACTGGTTTTCGCTGTTATTAGTGAGGCTTTGCAGATTGTGACTGTTATTTCAGTGGTTTTCGCTGTTATTAGTGAGGTTGTGCAGATTGCCACAGTTATTTCACTGGTTTTCGCTGTTATTAGTGAGGCTTTGCAGATTGTGACTGTTATTTCAGTGGTTTCCGCTGTTATTAGTGAGGTTGTGCAGATTGCCACAGTTATTTCAGTGGTTTTCGCTGTTATTAGTGAGGCTTTGCAGATTGTGACTGTTATTTCAGTGGTTTTCGCTGTTATTAGTGAGGTTGTGCAGATTGCCACAGTTATTTCACTGGTTTTCGCTGTTATTAGTGAGGCTTTGCAGATTGTGACTGTTATTTTAGTGGTTTTCGCTGTTATTAGTGAGGTTGTGCAGATTGCCACAGTTATTTCAGTGGTTTTCGCTGTTATTAGTGAGGCTTTGCAGATTGTGACTGTTATTTTAGTGGTTTTCGCTGTTATTAGTGAGGTTGTGCAGATTGCCACAGTTATTTCAGTGGTTTTCGCTGTTATTAGTGAGGCTTTGCAGATTGTGACTGTTATTTTAGTGGTTTTCGCTGTTATTAGTTAGGTTGTGCAGATTGCCACAGTTATTTCAGTGGTTTTCGCTGTTATTAGTGAGGCTTTGCAGATTGTGACTGTTATTTCAGTGGTTTTCGCTGTTATTAGTGAGGCTTTGCAGATTGTGACTGTAATTTCAGTGGTTTTCGCTGTTATTAGTGAGGTTGTGCAGATTGCCACAGTTATTTCAGTGGTTTTCGCTGTTATTAGTGAGGCTTTGCAGATTGTGACTGTTATTTTAGTGGTTTTCGCTGTTATTAGTGAGGTTGTGCAGATTGCCACAGTTATTTCAGTGGTTTTCGCTGTTATTAGTGAGGCTTTGCAGATTGTGACTGTTATTTTAGTGGTTTTCGCTGTTATTAGTGAGGTTGTGCAGATTGCCACAGTTATTTCAGTGGTTTTCGCTGTTATTAGTGAGGCTTTGCAGATTGTGACTGTTATTTTAGTGGTTTTCGCTGTTATTAGTGAGGTTGTGCAGATTGCCACAGTTATTTCAGTGGTTTTCGCTGTTATAAGTGAGGCTTTGCAGATTGTGACTGTTATTTCAGTGGTTTTCGCTGTTATTAGTGAGGTTGTGCAGATTGCCACAGTTATTTCACTGGTTTTCGCTGTTATTAGTGAGGCTTTGCAGATTGTGACTGTTATTTCAGTGGTTTTCGCTGTTATTAGTGAGGTTGTGCAGATTGCCACAGTTATTTCAGTGGTTTTCCCTGTTATTAGTGAGGCTTTGCAGATTGTGACTGTTATTTCAGTGGTTTTCGCTGTTATTAGTGAGGTTGTGCAGATTGCCACAGTTATTTCACTGGTTTTCGCTGTTATTAGTGAGGCTTTGCAGATTGTGACTGTTATTTTAGTGGTTTTCGCTGTTATTAGTGAGGTTGTGCAGATTGCCACAGTTATTTCAGTGGTTTTCGCTGTTATTAGTGAGGCTTTGCAGATTGTGACTGTTATTTTAGTGGTTTTCGCTGTTATTAGTGAGGTTGTGCAGATTGCCACAGTTATTTCAGTGGTTTTCGCTGTTATTAGTGAGGCTTTGCAGATTGTGACTGTTATTTTAGTGGTTTTCGCTGTTATTAGTTAGGTTGTGCAGATTGCCACAGTTATTTCAGTGGTTTTCGCTGTTATTAGTGAGGCTTTGCAGATTGTGACTGTTATTTCAGTGGTTTTCGCTGTTATTAGTGAGGCTTTGCAGATTGTGACTGTTATTTCAGTGGTTTTCGCTGTTATTAGTGAGGTTGTGCAGATTGCCACAGTTATTTCAGTGGTTTTCGCTGTTATTAGTGAGGCTTTGCAGATTGTGACTGTTATTTTAGTGGTTTTCGCTGTTATTAGTGAGGTTGTGCAGATTGCCACAGTTATTTCAGTGGTTTTCGCTGTTATTAGTGAGGCTTTGCAGATTGTGACTGTTATTTTAGTGGTTTTCGCTGTTATTAGTGAGGTTGTGCAGATTGCCACAGTTATTTCAGTGGTTTTCGCTGTTATTAGTGAGGCTTTGCAGATTGTGACTGTTATTTTAGTGGTTTTCGCTGTTATTAGTGAGGTTGTGCAGATTGCCACAGTTATTTCAGTGGTTTTCGCTGTTATAAGTGAGGCTTTGCAGATTGTGACTGTTATTTCAGTGGTTTTCGCTGTTATTAGTGAGGTTGTGCAGATTGCCACAGTTATTTCACTGGTTTTCGCTGTTATTAGTGAGGCTTTGCAGATTGTGACTGTTATTTCAGTGGTTTTCGCTGTTATTAGTGAGGTTGTGCAGATTGCCACAGTTATTTCAGTGGTTTTCCCTGTTATTAGTGAGGCTTTGCAGATTGTGACTGTTATTTCAGTGGTTTTCGCTGTTATTAGTGAGGTTGTGCAGATTGCCACAGTTATTTCACTGGTTTTCGCTGTTATAAGTGAGGCTTTGCAGATTGTGACTGTTATTTCAGTGGTTTTCGCTGTTATTAGTGAGGTTGTGCAGATTGCCACAGTTATTTCAGTGGTTTTCGCTGTTATTAGTGAGGCTTTGCAGATTGTGACTGTTATTTCAGTGGTTTTCGCTGTTATTAGTGAGGTTGTGCAGATTGCCACAGTTATTTCACTGGTTTTCGCTGTTATTAGTGAGGCTTTGCAGATTGTGACTGTTATTTCAGTGGTTTTCGCTGTTATTAGTGAGGTTGTGCAGATTGCCACAGTTATTTCACTGGTTTTCGCAGTTATAAGTGAGGCTTTGCAGATTGTGACTGTTATTTCAGTGGTTTTCGCTGTTATTAGTGAGGTTGTGCAGATTGCCACAATTATTTCAGTGGTTTTCGCTGTTATTAGTGAGGCTTTGCAGATTGTGACTGTTATTTCAGTGGTTTCCGCTGTTATTAGTGAGGTTGTGCAGATTGCCACAGTTATTTCAGTGGTTTTCGCTGTTATTAGTGAGGCTTTGCAGATTGTGACTGTTATTTCAGTGGTTTTCGCTGTTATTAGTGAGATTGTGCAGATTGCCACAGTTATTTCAGTGGTTTTCGCTGTTATAAGTGAGGCTTTGCAGATTATGACTGTTATTACAGTGGTTTTCGCTGTTATTAGTGAGGTTGTGCAGATTGCCACAGTTATTTCACTGGTTTTCGCTGTTATGAGTGAGGCTTTGCAGATTGTGACTGTTATTTTAGTGGTTTTCGCTGTTATTAGTGAGGTTGTGCAGATTGCCACAGTTACTTCAGTGGTTTTCGCTGTTATTAGTGAGGCTTTGCAGATTGTGACTGTTATTTCAGTGGTTTTCGCTGTTATTAGTGAGGTTGTGCAGATTGCCACAGTTATTTCAGTGGTTTTCGCTGTTATTAGTGAGGCTTTGCAGATTGTGACTGTTATTTTAGTGGTTTTCGCTGTTATTAGTGAGCTTGTGCAGATTGCCACAGTTATTTCAGTGGTTTTCGCTGTTATTAGTGAGGCTTTGCAGATTGTGACTGTTATTTCAGTGGTTTTCGCTGTTATTAGTGAGGTTGTGCAGATTGCCACAGTTATTTCACTGGTTTTCGCTGTTATTAGTGAGGCTTTGCAGATTGTGACTGTTATTTTAGTGGTTTTCGCTGTTATTAGTGAGGTTGTGCAGATTGCCACAGTTATTTCAGTGGTTTTCGCTGTTATAAGTGAGGCTTTGCAGATTGTGACTGTTATTTCAGTGGTTTTCGCTGTTATTAGTGAGGTTGTGCAGATTGCCACAGTTATTTCACTGGTTTTCGCTGTTATTAGTGAGGCTTTGCAGATTGTGACTGTTATTTCAGTGGTTTTCGCTGTTATTAGTGAGGTTGTGCAGATTGCCACAGTTATTTCAGTGGTTTTCGCTGTTATTAGTGAGGCTTTGCAGATTGTGACTGTTATTTTAGTGGTTTTCGCTGTTATTAGTGAGGTTGTGCAGATTGCCACAGTTATTTCAGTGGTTTTCGCTGTTATTAGTGAGGCTTTGCAGATTGTGACTGTTATTTTAGTGGTTTTCGCTGTTATTAGTTAGGTTGTGCAGATTGCCACAGTTATTTCAGTGGTTTTCGCTGTTATTAGTGAGGCTTTGCAGACTGTGACTGTTATTTCAGTGGTTTTCGCTGTTATTAGTGAGGCTTTGCAGATTGTGACTGTTATTTCAGTGGTTTTCGCTGTTATTAGTGAGGTTGTGCAGATTGCCACAGTTATTTCAGTGGTTTTCGCTGTTATTAGTGAGGCTTTGCAGATTGTGACTGTTATTTTAGTGGTTTTCGCTGTTATTAGTGAGGTTGTGCAGATTTCCACAGTTATTTCAGTGGTTTTCGCTGTTATTAGTGAGGCTTTGCAGATTGTGACTGTTATTTTAGTGGTTTTCGCTGTTATTAGTGAGGTTGTGCAGATTGCCACAGTTATTTCAGTGGTTTTCGCTGTTATTAGTGAGGCTTTGCAGATTGTGACTGTTATTTTAGTGGTTTTCGCTGTTATTAGTGAGGTTGTGCAGATTGCCACAGTTATTTCAGTGGTTTTCGCTGTTATAAGTGAGGCTTTGCAGATTGTGACTGTTATTTCTGTGGTTTTCGCTGTTATTAGTGAGGTTGTGCAGATTGCCACAGTTATTTCACTGGTTTTCGCTGTTATTAGTGAGGCTTTGCAGATTGTGACTGTTATTTCAGTGGTTTTCGCTGTTATTAGTGAGGTTGTGCAGATTGCCACAGTTATTTCAGTGGTTTTCGCTGTTATTAGTGAGGCTTTGCAGATTGTGACTGTTATTTCAGTGGTTTTCGCTGTTATTAGTGAGGTTGTGCAAGTTGCCACAGTTATTTCACTGGTTTTCGCTGTTATTAGTGAGGCTTTGCAGATTGTGACTGTTATTTCAGTGGTTTTCGCTGTTATTAGTGAGGTTGTGCAGATTGCCACAGTTATTTCACTGGTTTTCGCTGTTATAAGTGAGGCTTTGCAGATTGTGACTGTTATTTCAGTGGTTTTCGCTGTTATTAGTGAGGTTGTGCAGATTGCCACAGTTATTTCAGTGGTTTTCGCTGTTATTAGTGAGGCTTTGCAGATTGTGACTGTTATTTTAGTGGTTTTCGCTGTTATTAGTGAGGTTGTGCAGATTGCCACAGTTATTTCAGTGGTTTTCGCTGTTATTAGTGAGGCTTTGCAGATTGTGACTGTTATTTTAGTGGTTTTCGCTGTTATTAGTGAGGTTGTGCAGATTACCACAGTTATTTCAGTGGTTTTCGCTGTTATTAGTGAGGCTTTGCAGATTGTGACTGTTATTTTAGTGGTTTTCGCTGTTATTAGTGAGGTTGTGCAGATTGCCACAGTTATTTCAGTGGTTTTCGCTGTTATAAGTGAGGCTTTGCAGATTGTGACTGTTATTTCAGTGGTTTTCGCTGTTATTAGTGAGGTTGTGCAGATTGCCACAGTTATTTCACTGGTTTTCGCTGTTATTAGTGAGGCTTTGCAGATTGTGACTGTTATTTCAGTGGTTTTCGCTGTTATTAGTGAGGTTGTGCAGATTGCCACAGTTATTTCAGTGGTTTTCGCTGTTATTAGTGAGGCTTTGCAGATTGTGACTGTTATTTCAGTGGTTTTCGCTGTTATTAGTGAGGTTGTGCAGATTGCCACAGTTATTTCACTGGTTTTCGCTGTTATAAGTGAGGCTTTGCAGATTGTGACTGTTATTTCAGTGGTTTTCGCTGTTATTAGTGAGGTTGTGCAGATTGCCACAGTTATTTCAGTGGTTTTCGCTGTTATTAGTGAGGCTTTGCAGATTGTGACTGTTATTTCAGTGGTTTTCGCTGTTATTAGTGAGGTTGTGCAGATTGCCACAGTTATTTCACTGGTTTTCGCTGTTATTAGTGAGGCTTTGCAGATTGTGACTGTTATTTCAGTGGTTTTCGCTGTTATTAGTGAGGTTGTGCAGATTGCCACAGTTATTTCACTGGTTTTCGCAGTTATAAGTGAGGCTTTGCAGATTGTGACTGTTATTTCAGTGGTTTTCGCTGTTATTAGTGAGGTTGTGCAGATTGTCACAATTATTTCAGTGGTTTTCGCTGTTATTAGTGAGGCTTTGCAGATTGTGACTGTTATTTCAGTGGTTTCCGCTGTTATTAGTGAGGTTGTGCAGATTGCCACAGTTATTTCAGTGGTTTTCGCTGTTATTAGTGAGGCTTTGCAGATTGTGACTGTTATTTCAGTGGTTTTCGCTGTTATTAGTGAGGTTGTGCAGATTGCCACAGTTATTTCAGTGGTTTTCGCTGTTATTAGTGAGGCTTTGCAGATTGTGACTGTTATTTCAGTGGTTTTCGCTGTTATTAGTGAGGTTGTGCAGATTGCCACAGTTATTTCACTGGTTTTCGCTGTTATAAGTGAGGCTTTGCAGATTGTGACTGTTATTTCAGTGGTTTTCGCTGTTATTAGTGAGGTTGTGCAGATTGCCACAGTTATTTCAGTGGTTTTCGCTGTTATTAGTGAGGCTTTGCAGATTGTGACTGTTATTTCAGTGGTTTTCGCTGTTATTAGTGAGGTTGTGCAGATTGCCACAGTTATTTCACTGGTTTTCGCTGTTATTAGTGAGGCTTTGCAGATTGTGACTGTTATTTCAGTGGTTTTCGCTGTTATTAGTGAGGTTGTGCAGATTGCCACAGTTATTTCACTGGTTTTCGCAGTTATAAGTGAGGCTTTGCAGATTGTGACTGTTATTTCAGTGGTTTTCGCTGTTATTAGTGAGGTTGTGCAGATTGTCACAATTATTTCAGTGGTTTTCGCTGTTATTAGTGAGGCTTTGCAGATTGTGACTGTTATTTCAGTGGTTTCCGCTGTTATTAGTGAGGTTGTGCAGATTGCCACAGTTATTTCAGTGGTTTTCGCTGTTATTAGTGAGGCTTTGCAGATTGTGACTGTTATTTCAGTAGTTTTCGCTGTTATTAGTGAGGTTGTGCAGATTGCCACAGTTATTTCAGTGGTTTTCGCTGTTATTAGTGAGGCTTTGCAGATTATGACTGTTATTACAGTGGTTTTCGCTGTTATTAGTGAGGTTGTGCAGATTGCCACAGTTATTTCAGTGGTTTTCGCTGTTATTAGTGAGGCTTTGCAGATTGTGACTGTTATTTTAGTGGTTTTCGCTGTTATTAGTGAGGTTGTGCAGATTGCCACAGTTACTTCAGTGGTTTTCGCTGTTATTAGTGAGGCTTTGCAGATTGTGACTGTTATTTCAGTGGTTTTCGCTGTTATTAGTGAGGTTGTGCAGATTGCCACAGTTATTTCAGTGGTTTTCGCTGTTATTAGTGAGGCTTTGCAGATTGTGACTGTTATTTTAGTGGTTTTCGCTGTTATTAGTGAGCTTGTGCAGATTGCCACAGTTATTTCAGTGGTTTTCGCTGTTATTAGTGAGGCTTTGCAGATTGTGACTGTTATTTCAGTGGTTTTCGCTGTTATTAGTGAGGTTGTGCAGATTGCCACAGTTATTTCACTGGTTTTCGCTGTTATTAGTGAGGCTTTGCAGATTGTGACTGTTATTTTAGTGGTTTTCGCTGTTATTAGTGAGGTTGTGCAGATTGCCACAGTTATTTCAGTGGTTTTCGCTGTTATAAGTGAGGCTTTGCAGATTGTGACTGTTATTTCAGTGGTTTTCGCTGTTATTAGTGAGGTTGTGCAGATTGCCACAGTTATTTCACTGGTTTTCGCTGTTATTAGTGAGGCTTTGCAGATTGTGACTGTTATTTCAGTGGTTTTCGCTGTTATTAGTGAGGTTGTGCAGATTGCCACAGTTATTTCAGTGGTTTTCGCTGTTATTAGTGAGGCTTTGCAGATTGTGACTGTTATTTTAGTGGTTTTCGCTGTTATTAGTGAGGTTGTGCAGATTGCCACAGTTATTTCAGTGGTTTTCGCTGTTATAAGTGAGGCTTTGCAGATTGTGACTGTTATTTCAGTGGTTTTCGCTGTTATTAGTGAGGTTGTGCAGATTGCCACAGTTATTTCACTGGTTTTCGCTGTTATTAGTGAGGCTTTGCAGATTGTGACTGTTATTTCAGTGGTTTTCGCTGTTATTAGTGAGGTTGTGCAGATTGCCACAGTTATTTCAGTGGTTTTCGCTGTTATTAGTGAGGCTTTGCAGATTGTGACTGTTATTTCAGTGGTTTTCGCTGTTATTAGTGAGGTTGTGCAGATTGCCACAGTTATTTCACTGGTTTTCGCTGTTATAAGTGAGGCTTTGCAGATTGTGACTGTTATTTCAGTGGTTTTCGCTGTTATTAGTGAGGTTGTGCAGATTGCCACAGTTATTTCAGTGGTTTTCGCTGTTATTAGTGAGGCTTTGCAGATTGTGACTGTTATTTCAGTGGTTTTCGCTGTTATTAGTGAGGTTGTGCAGATTGCCACAGTTATTTCAGTGGTTTTCGCTGTTATTAGTGAGGCTTTGCAGATTGTGACTGTTATTTCAGTGGTTTTCGCTGTTATTAGTGAGGTTGTGCAAGTTGCCACAGTTATTTCACTGGTTTTCGCTGTTATTAGTGAGGCTTTGCAGATTGTGACTGTTATTTCAGTGGTTTTCGCTGTTATTAGTGAGGTTGTGCAGATTGCCACAGTTATTTCAGTGGTTTTCGCTGTTATTAGTGAGGCTTTGCAGATTGTAACTGTTATTTCAGTGGTTTTCGCTGTTATTAGTGAGGTTGTGCAGATTGCCACAGTTATTTCAGTGGTTTTCGCTGTTATTAGTGAGGCTTTGCAGATTGTGACTGTTATTTCAGTGGTTTTCGCTGTTATTAGTGAGGTTGTGCAGATTGCCACAGTTATTTCAGTGGTTTTCGCTGTTATTAGTGAGGCTTTGCAGATTGTGACTGTTATTTCAGTGGTTTTCGCTGTTATTAGTGAGGTTGTGCAGATTGCCACAGTTATTTCAGTGGTTTTCGCTGTTATTAGTGAGGCTTTGCAGATTGTGACTGTTATTTTAGTGGTTTTCGCTGTTATTAGTGAGGTTGTGCAGATTGCCACAGTTATTTCAGTGGTTTTCGCTGTTATTAGTGAGGCTTTGCAGATTGTGACTGTTATTTCAGTGGTTTTCGCTGTTATTAGTGAGGTTGTGCAGATTGCCACAGTTATTTCAGTGGTTTTCGCTGTTATTAGTGAGGCTTTGCAGATTGTGACTGTTATTTTAGTGGTTTTCGCTGTTATTAGTGAGGTTGTGCAGATTGCCACAGTTATTTCAGTGGTTTTCGCTGTTATTAGTGAGGCTTTGCAGATTGTGACTGTTATTTCAGTGGTTTTCGCTGTTATTAGTGAGGCTTTGCAGATTGCCACAGTTATTTCACTGGTTTTCGCTGTTATTAGTGAGGCTTTGCAGATTGTGACTGTTATTTTAGTGGTTTTCGCTGTTATTAGTGAGGTTGTGCAGATTGCCACAGTTATTTCAGTGGTTTTCGCTGTTATTAGTGAGGCTTTGCAGATTGTGACTGTTTTTTTAGTGGTTCTCGCTGTTATTAGTGAGGTTGTGCAGATTGCCACAGTTATTTCAGTGGTTTTCGCTGTTATTAGTGAGGCTTTGCAGATTGTGACTGTTATTTTAGTGGTTTTCGCTGTTATTAGTGAGGTTGTGCAGATTGCCACAGTTATTTCAGTGGTTTTCGCTGTTATTAGTGAGGCTTTGCAGATTGTGACTGTTATTTCAGTGGTTTTCGCTGTTATTAGTGAGGTTGTGCAGATTGCCACAGTTATTTCAGTGGTTTTCGCTGTTATTAGTGAGGCTTTGCAGATTGTGACTGTTATTTTAGTGGTTTTCGCTGTTATTAGTGAGGTTGTGCAGATTGCCACAGTTATTTCAGTGATTTTCGCTGTTATTAGTTAGGCTTTGCAAATTGTGACTGTTATTTTAGTGGTTTTCGCTGTTATTAGTGAGGTTGTGCAGATTGCCACAGTTATTTCAGTGGTTTTCGCTGTTATTAGTGAGGCTTTGCAGATTGTGACTGTTATTTCAGTGGTTTTCGCTGTTATTAGTGAGGTTGTGCAGATTGCCACAGTTATTTCACTGTGTTATAAGTGAGGCTTTGCAGATTGTGACTGTTATTTCAGTGGTTTTCGCTGTTATTAGTGAGGTTGTGCAGATTGCCACAGTTATTTCAGTGGTTTTCGCTGTTATTAGTGAGGCTTTGCAGATTGTGACTGTTAGTTCAGTGTTTTTCGCTGTTATTAGTGAGGTTGTGCAGATTGCCACAGTTATTTCAGTGGTTTTCGCTGCTATTAGTGAGGCTTTGCAGATTGTGACTGTTATTTCAGTGGTTTTCGCTGTTATTAGTGAGGTTGTGCAGATTGCCACAGTTATTTCAGTGGTTTTCGCTGTTATTAGTGAGGCTTTGCAGATTGTGACTGTTATTTCAGTGGTTTTCGCTGTTATTAGTGAGGTTGTGCAGATTGCCACAGTTATTTCACTGGTTTTCGCTGTTATTAGTGAGGCTTTGCAGATTGTGACTGTTATTTCAGTGGTTTTCGCTGTTATTAGTGAGGTTGTGCCGATTGCCACAGTTATTTCAGTGGTTTTCGCTGTTATTAGTGAGGCTTTGCAGATTGTGACTGTTATTTTAGTGGTTTTTGCTGTTATTAGTGAGGTTGTGCAGATTGCCACAGTTATTTCAGTGGTTTTCGCTGTTATTAGTGAGGCTTTGCAGATTGTGACTGTTATTTTAGTGGTTTTCGCTGTTATTAGTGAGGTTGTGCAGATTGCCACAGTTATTTCAGTGGTTTTCGCTGTTATTAGTGAGGTTGTGCAGATTGCCACAGTTATTTCACTGGTTTTCGCTGTTATAAGTGAGGCTTTGCAGATTGTGACTGTTATTTCAGTGGTTTTCGCTGTTATTAGTGAGGTTGTGCAGATTGCCACAGTTATTTCAAGGTTTTCGCTGTTATTAGTGAGGCTTTGCAGATTGTGACTGTTATTTCACTGGTTTTCGCTGTTATTAGTGAGGTTGTGCAGATTGCCACAGTTATTTCAGTGGTTTTCGCTGTTATTAGTGAGGCTTTGCAGATTGTGACTGTTATTTCAGTGGTTTTCGCTGTTATTCGTGAGGTTGTGCAGATTGCCACAGTTATTTCACTGGTTTTCGCAGTTATAAGTGAGGCTTTGCAGATTGTCACAGTTATTTCAGTGGTTTTCGCTGTTATTAGTGAGGCTTTGCAGATTGCCACAGTTATTTCACTGATTTTCGCTGTTATTAGTGAGGCTTTGCAGATTGTGACTGTTATTTTAGTGGTTTTCGCTGTTATTAGTGAGGTTGTGCAGATTGCCACAGTTATTTCAGTGGTTTTCGCTGTTATGAGTGAGGCTTTGCAGATTGTGACTGTTTTTTTAGTGGTTCTCGCTGTTATTAGTGAGGTTGTGCAGATTGCCACAGTTATTTCAGTGGTTTTCGCTGTTATTAGTGAGGCTTTGCAGATTGTGACTGTTATTTTAGTGGTTTTCGCTGTTATTAGTGAGGTTGTGCAGATTGCCACAGTTATTTCAGTGGTTTTCGCTGTTATTAGTGAGGCTTTGCAGATTGTGACTGTTATTTCAGTGGTTTTCGCTGTTATTAGTGAGGTTGTGCAGATTGCCACAGTTATTTCAGTGGTTTTCGCTGTTATTAGTGAGGCTTTGCAGATTGTGACTGTTATTTTAGTGGTTTTCGCTGTTATTAGTGAGGTTGTGCAGATTGCCACAGTTATTTCAGTGGTTTTCGCTGTTATTAGTTAGGCTTTGCAGATTGTGACTGTTATTTTAGTGGTTTTCGCTGTTATTAGTGAGGTTGTGCAGATTGCCACAGTTATTTCAGTGGTTTTCGCTGTTATTAGTGAGGCTTTGCAGATTGTGACTGTTATTTCAGTGGTTTTCGCTGTTATTAGTGAGGTTGTGCAGATTGCCACAGTTATTTCACTGTGTTATAAGTGAGGCTTTGCAGATTGTGACTGTTATTTCAGTGGTTTTCGCTGTTATTAGTGAGGTTGTGCAGATTGCCACAGTTATTTCAGTGGTTTTCGCTGTTATTAGTGAGGCTTTGCAGATTGTGACTGTTAGTTCAGTGTTTTTCGCTGTTATTAATGAGGTTGTGCATATTGCCACAGTTATTTCAGTGGTTTTCGCTGTTATTAGTGAGGCTTTGCAGATTGTGACTGTTATTTCAGTGGTTTTCGCTGTTATTAGTGAGGTTGTGCAGATTGCCACAGTTATTTCAGTGGTTTTCGCTGTTATTAGTGAGGCTTTGCAGATTGTGACTGTTATTTCAGTGGTTTTCGCTGTTATTAGTGAGGTTGTGCAGATTGCCACAGTTATTTCACTGGTTTTCGCTGTTACTAGTGAGGCTTTGCAGATTGTGACTGTTATTTCAGTGGTTTTCGCTGTTATTAGTGAGGTTGTGCAGATTGCCACAGTTATTTCAGTGGTTTTCGCTGTTATTAGTGAGGCTTTGCAGATTGTGACTGTTATTTTAGTGGTTTTTGCTGTTATTAGTGAGGTTGTGCAGATTGCCACAGTTATTTCAGTGGTTTTCGCTGTTATTAGTGAAGCTTTGCAGATTGTGACTGTTATTTTAGTGGTTTTCGCTGTTATTAGTGAGGTTGTGCAGATTGCCACAGTTATTTCAGTGGTTTTCGCTGTTATTAGTGAGGTTGTGCAGATTGCCACAGTTATTTCACTGGTTTTCGCTGTTATAAGTGAGGCTTTGCAGATTGTGACTGTTATTTCAGTGGTTTTCGCTGTTATTAGTGAGGTTGTGCAGATTGCCACAGTTATTTCAGTGGTTTTCGCTGTTATTAGTGAGGCTTTGCAGATTGTGACTGTTATTTCAGTGGTTTTCGCTGTTATTAGTGAGGTTGTGCAGATTGCCACAGTTATTTCAGTGGTTTTCGCTGTTATTAGTGAGGCTTTGCAGATTGTGACTGTTATTTCAGTGGTTTTCGCTGTTATTCGTGAGGTTGTGCAGATTGCCACAGTTATTTCACTGGTTTTCGCAGTTATAAGTGAGGCTTTGCAGATTGTGACTGTTATTTTAGTGGTTTTCGCTGTTATTAGTGAGGTTGTGCAGATTGCCACAGTTATTTCAGTGGTTTTCGCTGTTATTAGTGGGGCTTTGCAGATTGTGACTGTTATTTTAGTGGTTTTCGCTGTTATTAGTGAGGTTGTGCAGATTGCCACAGTTATTTCAGTGGTTTTCGCTGTTATGAGTGAGGCTTTGCAGATTGTGACTGTTATTTTAGTGGTTTTCGCTGTTATTAGTGAGGTTGTGCAGATTGCCACAGTTATTTCAGTGGTTTTCGCTGTTATTAGTGAGGCTTTGCAGATTGTGACTGTTATTTCAGTGGTTTTCGCTGTTATTAGTGAGGTTGTGCAGATTGCCACAGTTATTTCACTGGTTTTCGCTGTTATAAGTGAGGCTTTGCAGATTGTGACTGTTATTTCAGTGGTTTTCGCTGTTATTAGTGAGGTTGTGCAGATTGCCACAGTTATTTCAGTGGTTTTCGCTGTTATTAGTGAGGCTTTGCAGATTGTGACTGTTATTTCAGTGGTTTTCGCTGTTATTAGTGAGGTTGTACAGATTGCCACAGTTATTTCAGTGGTTTTCGCTGTTATTAGTGAGGCTTTGCAGATTGTGACTGTTATTTCAGTGGTTTTCGCTGTTATTAGTGAGGTTGTGCAGATTGCCACAGTTATTTCACTGGTTTTCGCTGTTATTAGTGAGGCTTTGCAGACTGTGACTGTTATTTCAGTGGTTTTCGCTGTTATTAGTGAGGTTGTGCAGATTGCCACAGTTATTTCACTGGTTTTCGCTGTTATAAGTGAGGCTTTGCAGATTGTGACTGTTATTTCAGTGGTTTTCGCTGTTATTAGTGAGGTTGTGCAGATTGCCACAGTTATTTCAGTGGTTTTCGCTGTTATTAGTGAGGCTTTGCAGATTGTGACTGTTATTTCAGTGGTTTTCGCTGTTATTAGTGAGGTTGTGCAGATTGCCACAGTTATTTCAGTGGTTTTCGCTGTTATTAGTGAGGCTTTGCAGATTGTGACTGTTATTTCAGTGGTTTTCGCTGTTATTAGTGAGGTTGTGCAGATTGCCACAGTTATTTCAGTGGTTTTCGCTGTTATTAGTGAGGCTTTGCAGATTGTGACTGTTATTTCAGTGGTTTTCGCTGTTATTAGTGAGGTTGTGCAGATTGCCACAGTTATTTCACTGGTTTTCGCTGTTATTAGTGAGGCTTTGCAGATTGTGACTGTTATTTCAGTCGTTTTCGCTGTTATTAGTGAGGTTGTGCAGATTGCCACAGTTATTTCAGTGGTTTTCGCTGTTATTAGTGAGGCTTTGCAGATTGTGACTGTTATTTTAGTGGTTTTCGCTGTTATTAGTGAGGTTGTGCAGATTGCCACAGTTATTTCAGTGGTTTTCGCTGTTATTAGTGAGGCTTTGCAGATTGTGACTGTTATTTTAGTTGTTTTCGCTGTTATTAGTGAGGTTGTGCAGATTGCCACAGTTATTTCAGTGGTTTTCGCTGTTATTAGTGAGGTTGTGCAGATTGCCACAGTTATTTCAGTGGTTTTCGCTGTTATTAGTGAGGTTGTGCAGATTGCCACAGTTATTTCAGTGGTTTTCGCTGTTATTAGTGAGGTTGTGCAGATTGCCACAGTTATTTCACTGGTTTTCGCTGTTATAAGTGAGGCTTTGCAGATTGTGACTGTTATTTCAGTGGTTTTCGCTGTTATTAGTGAGGTTGTGCAGATTGCCACAGTTATTTCAGTGGTTTTCGCTGTTATTAGTGAGGCTTTGCAGATTGTGACTGTTATTTCAGTGGTTTTCGCTGTTATTAGTGAGGTTGTGCAGATTGCCACAGTTATTTCAGTGGTTTTCGCTGTTATTAGTGAGGCTTTGCAGATTGTGACTGTTATTTCAGTGGTTTTCGCTGTTATTCGTGAGGTTGTGCAGATTGCCACAGTTATTTCACTGGTTTTCGCAGTTATAAGTGAGGCTTTGCAGATTGTGACTGTTATTTTAGTGGTTTTCGCTGTTATTAGTGAGGTTGTGCAGATTGCCACAGTTATTTCAGTGGTTTTCGCTGTTATTAGTGGGGCTTTGCAGATTGTGACTGTTATTTTAGTGGTTTTCGCTGTTATTAGTGAGGTTGTGCAGATTGCCACAGTTATTTCAGTGGTTTTCGCTGTTATGAGTGAGGCTTTGCAGATTGTGACTGTTATTTTAGTGGTTTTCGCTGTTATTAGTGAGGTTGTGCAGATTGCCACAGTTATTTCAGTGGTTTTCGCTGTTATTAGTGAGGCTTTGCAGATTGTGACTGTTATTTCAGTGGTTTTCGCTGTTATTAGTGAGGTTGTGCAGATTGCCACAGTTATTTCACTGGTTTTCGCTGTTATAAGTGAGGCTTTGCAGATTGTGACTGTTATTTCAGTGGTTTTCGCTGTTATTAGTGAGGTTGTGCAGATTGCCACAGTTATTTCAGTGGTTTTCGCTGTTATTAGTGAGGCTTTGCAGATTGTGACTGTTATTTCAGTGGTTTTCGCTGTTATTAGTGAGGTTGTACAGATTGCCACAGTTATTTCAGTGGTTTTCGCTGTTATTAGTGAGGCTTTGCAGATTGTGACTGTTATTTCAGTGGTTTTCGCTGTTATTAGTGAGGTTGTGCAGATTGCCACAGTTATTTCACTGGTTTTCGCTGTTATTAGTGAGGCTTTGCAGACTGTGACTGTTATTTCAGTGGTTTTCGCTGTTATTAGTGAGGTTTGTGCAGATTGCCACAGTTATTTCACTGGTTTTCGCTGTTATAAGTGAGGCTTTGCAGATTGTGACTGTTATTTCAGTGGTTTTCGCTGTTATTAGTGAGGTTGTGCAGATTGCCACAGTTATTTCAGTGGTTTTCGCTGTTATTAGTGAGGCTTTGCAGATTGTGACTGTTATTTCAGTGGTTTTCGCTGTTATTAGTGAGGTTGTGCAGATTGCCACAGTTATTTCAGTGGTTTTCGCTGTTATTAGTGAGGCTTTGCAGATTGTGACTGTTATTTCAGTGGTTTTCGCTGTTATTAGTGAGGTTGTGCAGATTGCCACAGTTATTTCAGTGGTTTTCGCTGTTATTAGTGAGGCTTTGCAGATTGTGACTGTTATTTCAGTGGTTTTCGCTGTTATTAGTGAGGTTGTGCAGATTGCCACAGTTATTTCACTGGTTTTCGCTGTTATTAGTGAGGCTTTGCAGATTGTGACTGTTATTTCAGTCGTTTTCGCTGTTATTAGTGAGGTTGTGCAGATTGCCACAGTTATTTCAGTGGTTTTCGCTGTTATTAGTGAGGCTTTGCAGATTGTGACTGTTATTTTAGTGGTTTTCGCTGTTATTAGTGAGGTTGTGCAGATTGCCACAGTTATTTCAGTGGTTTTCGCTGTTATTAGTGAGGCTTTGCAGATTGTGACTGTTATTTTAGTTGTTTTCGCTGTTATTAGTGAGGTTGTGCAGATTGCCACAGTTTTTTCAGTGGTTTTCGCTGTTATTAGTGAGGTTGTGCAGATTGCCACAGTTATTTCAGTGGTTTTCGCTGTTATTAGTGAGGTTGTGCAGATTGCCACAGTTATTTCACTGGTTTTCGCTGTTATAGGTGAGGCTTTGCAGATTGTGACTGTTATTTCAGTGGTTTCGCTGTTATTAGTGAGGTGTGCAGATTGCCACAGTTATTTCAGTGGTTTTCGCTGTTATTAGTGAGGCTTTGCAGATTGTGACTGTTATTTCAGTGGTTTTCGCTGTTATTAGTGAGGTTGTGCAGATTGCCACAGTTATTTCAGTGGTTTTCGTTGTTATTAGTGAGGCTTTGCAGATTGTGACTGTTATTTCAGTGGTTTTCGCTGTTATTAGTGAGGTTGTGCAGATTGCCACAGTTATTTCAGTGGTTTTCGCTGTTATTAGTGAGGCTTTGCAGATTGTGACTGTTATTTCAGTGGTTTTCGCTGTTATTAGTGAGGTTGTGCAGATTGCCACAGTTATTTCAGTGGTTTTCGCCGTTATTAGTGAGGCTTTGCAGATTGTGACTGTTATTTCAGTGGTTTTCGCTGTTATTAGTGAGGTTGTGCAGATTGCCACAGTTATTTCAGTGGTTTTCGCTGTTATTAGTGAGGTTGTGCAGATTGCCACAGTTATTTCACTGGTTTTCGCTGTTATTAGTGAGGCTTTGCAGATTGTGACTGTTATTTCAGTGGTTTTCGCTGTTATTAGTGAGGTTGTGCAGATTGCCACAGTTATTTCAGTGGTTTTCGCTGTTATTAGTGAGGCTTTGCAGATTGTGACTGTTATTTCAGTGGTTTTCGCTGTTATTAGTGAGGTTGTGCAGATTGCCACAGTTATTTCACTGGTTTTCGCTGTTATAAGTGAGGCTTTGCAGATTGTGAGTGTTATTTCAGTGGTTTTCGCTGTTATTAGTGAGGTTGTGCAGATTGCCACAGTTATTTAAGTTGTTTTCGCTGTTATTAGTGAGGCTTTGCAGATTGTGACTGTTATTTCAGTGGTTTTCGCTGTTATTAGTGAGGTTGTGCAGATTGCCACAGTTATTTCAGTGGTTTTCGCTGTTATTAGTGAGGCTTTGCAGATTGTGACTGTTATTTCAGTGGTTTTCGCTGTTATTAGTGAGGTTGTGCAGATTGCCACAGTTATTTCACTGGTTTTCGCTGTTATTAGTGAGGCTTTGCAGATTGTGACTGTTATTTCAGTGGTTTTCGCTGTTATTAGTGAGGTTGTGCAGATTGCCACAGTTATTTCACTGGTTTTCGCTGTTATAAGTGAGGCTTTGCAGATTGTGACTGTTATTTCAGTGGTTTTCGCTGTTATTATTGAGGTTGTGCAGATTGCCACAGTTATTTCAGTGGTTTTCGCTGTTATTAGTGAGGCTTTGCAGATTGTGACTGTTATTTCAGTGGTTTTCGCTGTTATTAGTGGGGTTGTGCAGATTGCCACAGTTATTTCAGTGGTTTTCGCTGTTATTAGTGAGGCATTGCAGATTGTGATTGTTATTTCAGTGGTTTTCGCTGTTATTAGTGAGGTTGTGCAGATTGCCACAGTTATTTCAGTGGTTTTCGCTGTTATAAGTGAGGCTTTGCAGATTGTGACTGTTATTTCAGTGGTTTTCGCTGTTATTAGTGAGGTTGTGCAGATTGCCACAGTTATTTCAGTGGTTTTCGCTGTTATTAGTGAGGCTTTGCAGATTGTGACTGTTATTTTAGTGGTTTTCGCTGTTATTAGTGAGGTTGTGCAGATTGCCACAGTTATTTCAGTGGTTTTCGCTGTTATTAGTGAGGCTTTGCAGATTGTGACTGTTATTTCAGTGGTTTTCGCTGTTATTAGTGAGGTTGTGCAGATTGCCACAGTTATTTCAGTGGTTTTTCGCTGTTATTAGTGAGGCTTTGCAGATTGTGACTGTTATTTTAGTGGTTTTCGCTGTTATTAGTGAGGTTGTGCAGATTGCCACAGTTATCTCAGTGGTTTTCGCTGTTATTAGTGAGGCTTTGCAGATTGTGACTGTTATTTTAGTGGTTTTCGCTGTTATTAGTGAGGTTGTGCAGATTGCCACAGTTATTTCAGTGGTTTTCGCTGTTATTAGTGAGGCTTTGCAGATTGTGACTGTTATTTCAGTGGTTTTCGCTGTTATTAGTGAGGTTGTGCAGATTGCCACAGTTATTTCACTGGTTTTCGCTGTTATTAGTGAGGCTTTGCAGATTGTGACTGTTATTTTAGTGGTTTTCGCTGTTATTAGTGAGGTTGTGCTGATTGCCACAGTTATTTCAGTGGTTTTCGCTGTTATTAGTGAGGCTTTGCAGATTGTGACTGTTATTTCAGTGGTTTTCGCTGTTATTAGTGAGGCTTTGCAGATTGTGACTGTTATTTCAGTGGTTTTCGCTGTTATTAGTGAGGTTGTGCAGATTGCCACAGTTATTTCAGTGGTTTTCGCTGTTATTAGTGAGGCTTTGCAGATTGTGACTGTTATTTCAGTGGTTTTCGCTGTTATTAGTGAGGTTGTGCAGATTGCCACAGTTCTTTCAGTGGTTTTCGCTGTTATTAGTGAGGCTTTGCAGATTGTGACTGTTATTTTAGTGGTTTTCGCTGTTATTAGTGAGGTTGTGCAGATTGCCACAGTTATTTCAGTGGTTTTCGCTGTTATTAGTGAGGCTTTGCAGATTGTGACTGTTATTTTAGTGGTTTTCGCTGTTATTAGTGAGGTTGTGCAGATTGCCACAGTTATTTCAGTGGTTTTCGCTGTTATTAGTGAGGCTTTGCAGATTGTGACTGTTATTTCAGTGGTTTTCGCTGTTATTAGTGAGGTTGTGCAGATTGCCACAGTTATTTCACTGGTTTTCGCTGTTATTAGTGAGGCTTTGCAGATTGTGACTGTTATTTTAGTGGTTTTCGCTGTTATTAGTGAGGTTGTGCAGATTGCCACAGTTATTTCAGTGGTTTTCGCTGTTATTAGTGAGGCTTTGCAGATTGTGACTGTTATTTTAGTGGTTTTCGCTGTTATTAGTGAGGTTGTGCAGATTGCCACAGTTATTTCAGTGGTTTTCGCTGTTATTAGTGAGGCTTTGCAGATTGTGACTGTTATTTCAGTGGTTTTCGCTGTTATTAGTGAGGTTGTGCAGATTGCCACAGTTATATCAGTGGTTTTCGCTGTTATTAGTGAGGCTTTGCAGATTGTGACTGTTATTTCAGTGGTTTTCGCTGTTATTAGTGAGGTTGTGCAGATTGCCACAGTTATTTCACTGGTTTTCGCTGTTATAAGTGAGGCTTTGCAGATTGTGACTGTTATTTTAGTGGTTTTCGCTGTTATTAGTGAGGTTGTGCAGATTGCCACAGTTATTTCAGTGGTTTTCGCTGTTATTAGTGAGGCTTTGCAGATTGTGACTGTTATTTCAGTGGTTTTCGCTGTTATTAGTGAGGTTGTGCAGATTGCCACAGTTATTTCACTGGTTTTCGCTGTTATAAGTGAGGCTTTGCAGATTGTGACTGTTATTTTAGTGGTTTTCGCTGTTATTAGTGAGGTTGTGCAGATTGTGACTGTTATTTTCAGTGGGTTTTCGCTGTTATTAGTGAGGCTTTGCAGATTGTGACTGTTATTTCAGTGGTTTTCGCTGTTATTAGTGAGGTTGTGCAGATTGCCACAGTTATTTCACTGGTTTTCGCTGTTATTAGTGAGGGCTTTGCAGATTGTGACTGTTATTTTAGTGGTTTTCGCTGTTATTAGTGAGGTTGTGCAGATTGCCGACAGTTATTTCAGTGGTTTTCGCTGTTATTAGTGAGGCTTTGCAGATTGTGACTGTTATTTTAGTGGTTTTCGCTGTTATTAGTGAGGTTGTGCAGATTGCCACAGTTATTTCAGTGGTTTTCGCTGTTATTAGTGAGGCTTTGCAGATTGTGACTGTTATTTAGTGGTTTTCGCTGTTATTAGTGAGGTTGTGCAGATTGCCACAGTTATTTCAGTGGTTTTTCGCTGTTATTAGTGAGGCTTTGCAGATTGTGACTGTTATTTCAGTGGTTTTCGCTGTTATTAGTGAGGTTGTGCAGATTGCCACAGTTATTTCAGTGGTTTTCGCTGTTATTAGTGAGGCTTTGCAGATTGTGACTGTTATTTTAGTGGTTTTCGCTGTTATTAGTGAGGTTGTGCAGATTGCCACAGTTATTTCAGTGGTTTTCGCTGTTATTAGTGAGGCTTTGCAGTTTGTGACTGTTATTTTAGTGGTTTTCGCTGTTATTAGTGAGGTTGTGCAGATTGCCACAGTTATTTCAGTAGTTTTCGCTGTTATTAGTGAGGCTTTGCAGATTGGTGACTGTTATTTCAGTGGTTTTCGCTGTTATTAGTGAGGTTGTGCAGATTGCCACAGTTATTTCAGTGGTTTTCGCTGTTATTAGTGAGGCTTTGCAGATTGTGACTGTTATTTTAGTGGTTTTCGCTGTTATTAGTGAGGTTGTGCAGATTGCCTTATTTCAGTGGTTTTCGCTGTTATTAGTGAGGCTTTGCAGATTGTGACTGTTATTTCAGTGGTTTTCGCTGTTATTAGTGAGGTTGTGCAGATTGCCACAGTTATATCAGTGGTTTTCGCTGTTATTAGTGAGGCTTTGCAGATTGTGACTGTTATTTCAGTGGTTTTCGCTGTTATTAGTGAGGTTGTGCAGATTGCCACAGTTATTTCACTGGTTTTCGCTGTTATAAGTGAGGCTTTGCAGATTGTGACTGTTATTTTAGTGGTTTTCGCTGTTATTAGTGAGGTTGTGCAGATTGCCACAGTTATTTCAGTGGTTTTCGCTGTTATTAGTGAGGCTTTGCAGATTGTGACTGTTATTTCAGTGGTTTTCGCTGTTATTAGTGAGGTTGTGCAGATTGCCACAGTTATTTCACTGGTTTTCGCTGTTATAAGTGAGGCTTTGCAGATTGTGACTGTTATTTTAGTGGTTTTCGCTGTTATTAGTGAGGTTGTGCAGATTGTGACTGTTATTTCAGTGGTTTTCGCTGTTATTAGTGAGGCTTTGCAGATTGTGACTGTTATTTCAGTGGTTTTCGCTTTTATTAGTGAGGTTGTGCAGATTGCCACAGTTATTTCACTGGTTTTCGCTGTTATTAGTGAGGCTTTGCAGATTGTGACTGTTATTTTAGTGGTTTTCGCTGTTATTAGTGAGGTTGTGCAGATTGCCACAGTTATTTCAGTGGTTTTCGCTGTTATTAGTGAGGCTTTGCAGATTGTGACTGTTATTTTAGTGGTTTTCGCTGTTATTAGTGAGGTTGTGCAGATTGCCACAGTTATTTCAGTGGTTTTCGCTGTTATTAGTGAGGCTTTGCAGATTGTGACTGTTATTTTAGTGGTTTTCGCTGTTATTAGTGAGGTTGTGCAGATTGCCACAGTTATTTTAGTGGTTTTTGCTGTTATTAGTGAGGTTTTGCAGATTGTGACTGTTATTTCAGTGGTTTTCGCTGTTATTAGTGAGGTTGTGCAGATTGCCACAGTTATTTCAGTGGTTTTCGCTGTTATTAGTGAGGCTTTGCAGATTGTGACTGTTATTTTAGTGGTTTTCGCTGTTATTAGTGAGGTTGTGCAGATTGCCACAGTTATTTCAGTGGTTTTCGCTGTTATTAGTGAGGCTTTGCAGTTTGTGACTGTTATTTTAGTGGTTTTCGCTGTTATTAGTGAGGTTGTGCAGATTGCCACAGTTATTTCAGTAGTTTTCGCTGTTATTAGTGAGGCTTTGCAGATTGTGACTGTTATTTCAGTGGTTTTCGCTGTTATTAGTGAGGTTGTGCAGATTGCCACAGTTATTTCAGTGGTTTTCGCTGTTATTAGTGAGGCTTTGCAGATTGTGACTGTTATTTTAGTGGTTTTCGCTGTTATTAGTGAGGTTGTGCAGATTGCCACAGTTATTTCAGTGGTTTTCGCTGTTATTAGTGAGGCTTTGCAGATTGTGACTGTTATTTCAGTGGTTTTCGCTGTTATTAGTGAGGTTGTGCTGATTGCCACAGTTATTTCAGTGGTTTTCGCTGTTATTAGTGAGGCTTTGCAGATTGTGACTGTTATTTCAGTGGTTTTCGCTGTTATTAGTGAGGTTGTGCAGATTGCCACAGTTATTTCACTGGTTTTCGCTGTTATAAGTGAGGTTTTGCAGATTGTGACTGTTATTTTAGTGGTTTTCGCTGTTATTAGTGAGGTTGTGCAGATTGCCACAGTTATTTCAGTGGTTTTCGCTGTTATTAGTGAGGCTTTGCAGATTGTGACTGTTATTTCAGTGGTTTTCGCTGTTATTAGTGAGGTTGTGCAGATTGCCACAGTTATTTCAGTGGTTTTCGCTGTTATTAGTGAGGCTTTGCAGATTGTGACTGTTATTTTAGTGGTTTTCACTGTTATTAGTGAGGTTGTGCAGATTGCCACAGTTATTTCAGTGGTTTTCGCTGTTATTAGTGAGGCTTTGCAGATTGTGACTGTTATTTTAGTGGTTTTCGCTGTTATTAGTGAGGTTGTGCAGATTGCCACAGTTATTTTAGTGGTTTTTGCTGTTATTAGTGAGGCTTTGCAGATTGTGACTGTTATTTCGGTGGTTTTCGCTGTTATTAGTGAGGTTGTGCAGATTGCCACAGTTATTTCAGTGGTTTTCGCTGTTATTAGTGAGGCTTTGCAGATTGTGACTGTTATTTTAGTGGTTTTCGCTGTTATTAGTGAGGTTGTGCAGATTGCCACAGTTATTTCAGTGGTTTTCGCTGTTATTAGTGAGGCTTTGCAGATTGTGACTGTTATTTTAGTGGTTTTCGCTGTTATTAGTGAGGTTGTGCAGATTGCCACAGTTATTTCAGTGGTTTTCGCTGTTATTAGTGAGGCTTTGCAGATTGTGACTGTTATTTCAGTGGTTTTCGCTGTTATTAGTGAGGTTGTGCAGATTGCCACAGTTATTTCAGTGGTTTTCGCTGTTATTAGTGAGGCTTTGCAGATTGTGACTGTTATTTTAGTGGTTTTCGCTGTTATTAGTGAGGTTGTGCAGATTGCCACAGTTATTTCAGTGGTTTTCGCTGTTATTAGTGAGGCTTTGCAGATTGTGACTGTTATTTCAGTGGTTTTCGCTGTTATTAGTGAGGTTGTACTGATTGCCACAGTTATTTCAGTGGTTTTCGCTGTTATTAGTGAGGCTTTGCAGATTTTGACTGTTATTTCAGTGGTTTTCGCTGTTATTAGTGAGGTTGTGCAGATTGCCACAGTTATTTCACTGGTTTTCGCTGTTATAAGTGAGGTTTTGCAGATTGTGTCTGTTATTTTAGTGGTTTTCGCTGTTATTAGTGAGGTTGTGCAGATTGCCACAGTTATTTCAGTGGTTTTCGCTGTTATTAGTGAGGCTTTGCAGATTGTGACTGTTATTTCAGTGGTTTTCGCTGTTATTAGTGAGGTTGTGCAGATTGCAACAGTTATTTCAGTGGTTTTCGCTGTTATTAGTGAGGCTTTGCAGATTGTGACTGTTATTTTAGTGGTTTTCGCTGTTATTAGTGAGGTTGTGCAGATTGCCACAGTTATTTCAGTGGTTTTCGCTGTTATTAGTGAGGCTTTGCAGATTGTGACTGTTATTTCAGTGGTTTTCGCTGTTATTAGTGAGGTTGTGCAGATTGCCACAGTTATTTTACTGGTTTTCGCTGTTATAAGTGAGGCTTTGCAGATTGTGACTGTTATTTTAGTGGTTTTCGCTGTTATTAGTGAGGTTGTGCAGATTGCCACAGTTATTTCAGTGGTTTTCGCTGTTATTAGTGAGGCTTTGCAGATTGTGACTGTTATTTCAGTGGTTTTCGCTGTTATTAGTGAGGTTGTGCAGATTGACACAGTTATTTCAGTGGTTTTCGCTGTTATTAGTGAGGCTTTGCAGATTGTGACTGTTATTTTAGTGGTTTTCGCTGTTATTAGTGAGGTTGTGCAGATTGCCACAGTTATTTCAGTGGTTTTCGCTGTTATTAGTGAGGCTTTGCAGATTGTGACTGTTATTTTAGTGGTTTTCGCTGTTATTAGTGAGGTTGTGCAGATTGCCACAGTTATTTCAGTGGTTTTCGCTGTTATTAGTGAGGCTTTGCAGATTGTGACTGTTATTTCAGTGGTTTTCGCTGTTATTAGTGAGGTTGTGCAGATTGCCACAGTTATTTCAGTGGTTTTCGCTGTTATTAGTGAGGCTTTGCAGATTGTGACTGTTATTTTAGTGGTTTTCGCTGTTATTAGTGAGGTTGTGCAGATTGCCAGAGTTATTTCAGTGGTTTTCGCTGTTATTAGTGAGGCTGTGCAGATTGTGACTGTTATTTCAGTGGTTTTCGCTGTTATTAGTGAGGTTGTACTGATTGCCACAGTTATTTCAGTGGTTTTCGCTGTTATTAGTGAGGCTTTGCAAATTTTGACTGTTATTTCAGTGGTTTTCGCTGTTATTAGTGAGGTTGTGCAGATTGCCACAGTTATTTCACTGGTTTTCGCTGTTATAAGTGAGGTTTTGCAGATTGTGTCTGTTATTTTAGTGGTTTTCGCTGTTATTAGTGAGGTTGTGCAGATTGCCACAGTTATTTCAGTGGTTTTCGCTGTTATTAGTGAGGCTTTGCAGATTGTGACTGTTATTTCAGTGGTTTTCGCTGTTATTAGTGAGGTTGTGCAGATTGCCACAGTTATTTCAGTGGTTTTCGCTGTTATTAGTGAGGCTTTGCAGATTGTGACTGTTATTTTAGTGGTTTTCGCTGTTATTAGTGAGGTTGTGCAGATTGCCACAGTTATTTCAGTGGTTTTCGCTGTTATTAGTGAGGCTTTGCAGATTGTGACTGTTATTTCAGTGGTTTTCGCTGTTATTAGTGAGGTTGTGCAGATTGCCACAGTTATTTCACTGGTTTTCGCTGTTATAAGTGAGGCTTTGCAGATTGTGACTGTTATTTTAGTGGTTTTCGCTGTTATTAGTGAGGTTGTGCAGATTGCCACAGTTATTTCAGTGGTTTTCGCTGTTATTAGTGAGGCTTTGCAGATTGTGACTGTTATTTCAGTGGTTTTCGCTGTTATTAGTGAGGTTGTGCAGATTGCCACAGTTATTTCACTGGTTTTCGCTGTTATTAGTGAGGCTTTGCAGATTGTGACTGTTATTTTAGTGGTTTTCGCTGTTATTAGTGAGGTTGTGCAGATTGCCACAGTTATTTCAGTGGTTTTCGCTGTTATTAGTGAGGCTTTGCAGATTGTGACTGTTATTTTAGTGGTTTTCGCTGTTATTAGTGAGGTTGTGCAGATTGCCACAGTTATTTCAGTGGTTTTCGCTGTTATTAGTGAGGCTTTGCAGATTGTGACTGTTATTTCAGTGGTTTTCGCTGTTATTAGTGAGGTTGTGCAGATTGCCACAGTTATTTCAGTGGTTTTCGCTGTTATTAGTGAGGCTTTGCAGATTGTGACTGTTATTTCAATGGTTTTCGCTGTTATTAGTGAGGTTGTGCAGATTGCCACAGTTATTTCACTGGTTTTCGCTGTTATAAGTGAGGCTTTGCAGATTGTGACTGTTATTTCAGTGGTTTTCGCTGTTATTAGTGAGGTTGTGCAGATTGCCACAGTTATTTCAGTGGTTTTCGCTGTTATTAGTGAGGCTTTGCAGATTGTGACTGTTATTTTAGTGGTTTTCGCTGTTATTAGTGAGGTTGTGCAGATTGCCACAGTTATTTCAGTGGTTTTCGCTGTTATTAGTGAGGCTTTGCAGATTGTGACTGTTATTTCAGTGGTTTTCGCTGTTATTAGTGAGGTTGTGCAGATTGCCACAGTTATTTCAGTGGTTTTCGCTGTTATTAGTGAGGCTTTGCAGATTGTGACTGTTATTTTAGTGGTTTTTGCTGTTATTAGTGAGGTTGTGCAGATTGCCACAGTTATTTCAGTGGTTTTCGCTGTTATTAGTGAGGCTTTGCAGATTGTGACTGTTATTTCAGTGGTTTTCGCTGTTATTAGTGAGGTTGTGCAGTTTGCCACAGTTATTTCAGTGGTTTTCGCTGTTATTAGTGAGGCTTTGCAGATTGTGACTGTTATTTCAGTGGTTTTCGCTGTTATTAGTGAGGCTTTGCAGATTGTGACTGTTATTTCAGTGGCTTTCGCTGTTATTAGTGAGGCTTTGCAGATTGTGACTGTTATTTCTGTGGTTTTCGCTGTTATTAGTGAGGTTGTGCAGATTGCCACAGTTATTTCAGTGGTTTTCGCTGTTATTAGTGAGGCTTTGCAGATTGTGACTGTTATTTCAGTGGTTTTCGCTGTTATTAGTGAGGTTGTGCAGATTGCCACAGTTATTTCAGTGGTTTTCGCTGTTATTAGTGAGGCTTTGCAGATTGTGACTGTTATTTTAGTGGTTTTCGCTGTTATTAGTGAGGTTGTGCAGATTGCCACAGTTATTTCAGTGGTTTTCGCTGTTATTAGTGAGGCTTTGCAGATTGTGACTGTTATTTCAGTGGTTTTCGCTGTTATTAGTGAGGTTGTGCAGATTGCCACAGTTATTTCACTGGTTTTCGCTGTTATAAGTGAGGCTTTGCAGATTGTGACTGTTATTTTAGTGGTTTTCGCTGTTATTAGTGAGGTTGTGCAGATTGCCACAGTTATTTCAGTGGTTTTCGCTGTTATTAGTGAGGCTTTGCAGATTGTGACTGTTATTTCAGTGGTTTTCGCTGTTATTAGTGAGGTTGTGCAGATTGCCACAGTTATTTCACTGGTTTTCGCTGTTATTAGTGAGGCTTTGCAGATTGTGACTGTTATTTTAGTGGTTTTCGCTGTTATTAGTGAGGTTGTGCAGATTGCCACAGTTATTTCAGTGGTTTTCGCTGTTATTAGTGAGGCTTTGCAGATTGTGACTGTTATTTTAGTGGTTTTCGCTGTTATTAGTGAGGTTGTGCAGATTGCCACAGTTATTTCAGTGGTTTTCGCTGTTATTAGTGAGGCTTTGCAGATTGTGACTGTTATTTCAGTGGTTTTCGCTGTTATTAGTGAGGTTGTGCAGATTGCCACAGTTATTTCAGTGGTTTTCGCTGTTATTAGTGAGGCTTTGCAGATTGTGACTGTTATTTCAGTGGTTTTCGCTGTTATTAGTGAGGTTGTGCAGATTGCCACAGTTATTTCACTGGTTTTCGCTGTTATAAGTGAGGCTTTGCAGATTGTGACTGTTATTTCAGTGGTTTTCGCTGTTATTAGTGAGGTTGTGCAGATTGCCACAGTTATTTCAGTGGTTTTCGCTGTTATTAGTGAGGCTTTGCAGATTGTGACTGTTATTTCAGTGGTTTTCGCTGTTATTAGTGAGGTTGTGCAGATTGCCACAGTTATTTCAGTGGTTTTCGCTGTTATTAGTGAGGCTTTGCAGATTGTGACTGTTATTTTAGTGGTTTTCGCTGTTATTAGTGAGGTTGTGCAGATTGCCACAGTTATTTCAGTGGTTTTCGCTGTTATTAGTGAGGCTTTGCAGATTGTGACTGTTATTTCAGTGGTTTTCGCTGTTATTAGTGAGGTTGTGCAGATTGCCACAGTTATTTCAGTGGTTTTCGCTGTTATTAGTGAGGCTTTGCAGATTGTGACTGTTATTTTAGTGGTTTTTGCTGTTATTAGTGAGGTTGTGCAGATTGCCACAGTTATTTCAGTGGTTTTCGCTGTTATTAGTGAGGCTTTGCAGATTGTGACTGTTATTTCAGTGGTTTTCGCTGTTATTAGTGAGGTTGTGCAGATTGCCACAGTTATTTCAGTGGTTTTCGCTGTTATTAGTGAGGCTTTGCAGATTGTGACTGTTATTTCAGTGGTTTTCGCTGTTATTAGTGAGGCTTTGCAGATTGTGACTGTTATTTCAGTGGCTTTCGCTGTTATAAGTGAGGCTTTGCAGATTGTGACTGTTATTTCTGTGGTTTTCGCTGTTATTAGTGAGGTTGTGCAGATTGCCACAGTTATTTCAGTGGTTTTCGCTGTTATTAGTGAGGCTTTGCAGATTGTGACTGTTATTTCAGTGGTTTTCGCTGTTATTAGTGAGGTTGTGCAGATTGCCACAGTTATTTCAGTGGTTTTCGCTGTTATTAGTGAGGCTTTGCAGATTGTGACTGTTATTTTAGTGGTTCTCGCTGTTATTAGTGAGGTTGTGCAGAATGCCACAGTTATTTCAGTGGTTTTCGCTGTTATTAGTGAGGCTTTGCAGATTGTGACTGTTATTTTAGTGGTTTTCGCTGTTATTAGTGAGGTTGTGCAGATTGCCACAGTTATTTCAGTGGTTTTCGCTGTTATTAGTGAGGCTTTGCAGATTGTGACTGTTATTTCAGTGGTTTTCGCTGTTATTAGTGAGGTTGTGCAGATTGCCACAGTTATTTCAGTGGTTTTCGCTGTTATTAGTGAGGCTTTGCAGATTGTGACTGTTATTTTAGTGGTTTTCGCTGTTATTAGTGAGGTTGTACAGATTGCCACAGTTATTTCAGTGGTTTTCGCTGTTATTAGTGAGGCTTTGCAGATTGTGACTGTTATTTCAGTGGTTTTCGCTGTTATTAGTGAGGTTGTGCAGATTTCCACAGTTATTTCAGTGGTTTTCGCTGTTATTAGTGAGGCTTTGCAGATTGTGACTGTTATTTCAGTGGTTTTCGCTGTTATTAGTGAGGTTGTGCAGATTGCCACAGTTATTTCACTGGTTTTCGCTGTTATAAGTGAGGCTTTGCAGATTGTGACTGTTATTTCAGTGGTTTTCGCTGTTATTAGTGAGGTTGTGCAGATTGCCACAGTTATTTAAGTGGTTTTCGCTGTTATTAGTGAGGCTTTGCAGATTGTGACTGTTATTTCAGTGGTTTTCGCTGTTATTAGTGAGGCTTTGCAGATTGTGACTGTTATTTCAGTGGTTTTCGCTGTTATTAGTGAGGCTTTGCAGATTGTGACTGTTATTTCAGTGGTTTTCGCTGTTATTAGTGAGGTTGTACAGATTGCCACAGTTATTTCAGTGGTTTTCGCTGTTATTAGTGAGGCTTTGCAGATTGTGACTGTTATTTCAGTGGTTTTCGCTGTTATTAGTGAGGTTGTGCAGATTGCCACAGTTATTTCAGTGGTTTTCGCTGTTATTAGTGAGGCTTTGCAGATTGTGACTGTCATTTTAGTGGTTTTCGCTGTTATTAGTGAGGTTGTGCAGATTGCCACAGTTATTTCAGTGGTTTTCGCTGTTATTAGTGAGGCTTTGCAGATTGTGACTGTTATTTTAGTGGTTTTCGCTGTTATTAGTGAGGTTGTGCAGATTGCCACAGTTATTTCAGTGGTTTTCGCTGTTACTAGTGAGGCTTTGCAGATTGTGACTGTTATTTCAGTGGTTTTCGCTGTTATTAGTGAGGTTGTGCGGATTGCCACAGTTATTTCAGTGGTTTTCGCTGTTATTAGTGAGGCTTTACAGATTGTGACTGTTATTTTAGTGGTTTTCGCTGTTATTAGTGAGGTTGTGCAGATTGCCACAGTTATTTCAGTGGTTTTCGCTGTTATTAGTGAGGCTTTGCAGATTGTGACTGTTATTTCAGTGGTTTTCGCTGTTATTAGTGAGGTTGTGCAGATTGCCACAGTTATTTCAGTGGTTTTCGCTGTTATTAGTGAGGCTTTGCAGATTGTGACTGTTATTTCAGTGGTTTTCGCTGTTATTAGTGAGGTTGTCCAGATTGCCACAGTTATTTCACTGGTTTTCGCTGTTATTAGTGAGGCTTTGCAGATTGTGACTGTTATTTCAGTGGTTTTCGCTGTTATTAGTGAGGTTGTGCAGATTGCCACAGTTATTTCAGTGGTTTTCGCTGTTATTAGTGAGGCTTTGCAGATTGTGACTGTTATTTGAGTGGTTTTCGCTGTTATTAGTGAGGCTTTGCAGATTGTGACTGTTATTTCATTGGTTTTCGCTGTTATTAGTGAGGCTTTGCAGATTGTGACTGTTATTTCAGTGGTTTTCGCTGTTATTAGTGAGGTTGTGCAGATTGCCACAGTTATTTCAGTGGTTTTCGCTGTTATTAGTGAGGCTTTGCAGATTGTGACTTTTATTTCAGTGGTTTTCGCTGTTATTAGTGAGGTTGTGCAGATTGCCACAGTTATTTCAGTGGTTTTCGCTGTTATTAGTGAGGCTTTGCAGATTGTGACTGTTATTTTAGTGGTTTTCGCTGTTATTAGTGAGGTTGTGCAGATTGCCACAGTTATTTCAGTGGTTTTCGCTGTTATTAGTGAGGCTTTGCAGATTGTGACTGTTATTTCAGTGGTTTTCGCTGTTATTAGTGAGGTTGTGCAGATTGCCACAGTTATTTCAGTGGTTTTCGCTGTTATTAGTGAGGCTTTGCAGATTGTGACTGTTATTTCAGTGGTTTTCGCTGTTATTAGTGAGGTTGTGCAGATTGCCACAGTTATTTCAGTGGTTTTCGCTGTTATTAGTGAGGCTTTGCAGATTGTGACTGTTATTTTAGTGGTTTTCGCTGTTATTAGTGAGGTTGTGCAGATTGCCACAGTTATTTCAGTGGTTTTCGCTGTTATTAGTGAGGCTTTGCAGATTGTGACTGTTATTTCAGTGGTTTTCGCTGTTACTAGTGAGGTTGTGCAGATTGCCACAGTTATTTCACTGGTTTTCGCTGTTATAAGTGAGGCTTTGCAGATTGTGACTGTTATTTTAGTGGTTTTCGCTGTTATTAGTGAGGTTGTGCAGATTGCCACAGTTATTTCAGTGGTTTTCGCTGTTATTAGTGAGGCTTTGCAGATTGTGACTGTTATTTTAGTGGTTTTCGCTGTTATTAGTGAGGTTGTGCAGATTGCCACAGTTATTTCACTGGTTTTCGCTGTTATTAGTGAGGCTTTGCAGATTGTGACTGTTATTTTAGTGGTTTTCGCTGTTATTAGTGAGGTTGTGCAGATTGCCACAGTTATTTCAGTGGTTTTCGCTGTTATAAGTGAGGCTTTGCAGATTGTGACTGTTATTTCAGTGGTTTTCGCTGTTATTAGTGAGGTTGTGCAGATTGCCACAGTTATTTCACTGGTTTTCGCTGTTATTAGTGAGGCTTTGTAGATTGTGACTGTTATTTCAGTGGTTTTCGCTGTTATTAGTGAGGTTGTGCAGATTGCCACAGTTATTTCAGTGGTTTTCGCTGTTATTAGTGAGGCTTTGCAGATTGTGACTGTTATTTCAGTGGTTTTCGCTGTTATTAGTGAGGTTGTGCAGATTGCCACAGTTATTTCACTGGTTTTCGCTGTTATAAGTGAGGCTTTGCAGATTGTGACTGTTATTTCAGTGGTTTTCGCTGTTATTAGTGAGGTTGTGCAGATTGCCACAGTTATTTCAGTGGTTTTCGCTGTTATTAGTGAGGCTTTGCAGATTGTGACTGTTATTTCAGTGGTTTTCGCTGTTATTAGTGAGGTTGTGCAGATTGCCACAGTTATTTCAGTGGTTTTCGCAGTTATTAGTGAGGCTTTGCAGATTGTGACTGTTATTTCAGTGGTTTTCGCTGTTATTAGTGAGGTTGTGCAGATTGCCACAGTTATTTCAGTGGTTTTCGCTGTTATTAGTGAGGCTTTGCAGATTGTGACTGTTATTTTAGTGGTTTTCGCTGTTATTAGTGATGTTGTGCAGATTGCCACAGTTATTTCAGTGGTTTTCGCTGTTATTAGTGAGGCTTTGCAGATTGTGACTGTTATTTTAGTGGTTTTCGCTGTTATTAGTGAGGTTGTGCAGATTGCCACAGTTATTTCAGTGGTTTTCGCTGTTATAAGTGAGGCTTTGCAGATTGTGACTGTTATTTCAGTGGTTTTCGCTGTTATTAGTGAGGTTGTGCAGATTGCCACAGTTATTTCACTGGTTTTCGCTGTTATTAGTGAGGCTTTGCAGATTGTGACTGTTATTTCAGTGGTTTTCGCTGTTTTTAGTGAGGTTGTGCAGATTGCCACAGTTATTTCACTGGTTTTCGCTGTTATAAGTGAGGCTTTGCAGATTGTGACTGTTATTTCAGTGGTTTTCGCTGTTATTAGTGAGGTTGTGCAGATTGCCACAGTTATTTCAGTGGTTTTCGCTGTTATAAGTGAGGCTTTGCAGATTGTGACTGTTATTTCAGTGGTTTTCGCTGTTATTAGTGAGGTAGTGCAGATTGCCACAGTTATTTCAGTGGTTTTCGCTGGTATTAGTGAGGCTTTGCAGATTGTGACTGTTATTTCAGTGGTTTTCGCTGTTATTAGTGAGGTTGTGCAGATTGCCACAGTTATTTCACTGGTTTTCGCTGTTATAAGTGAGGCTTTGCAGATTGTGACTGTTATTTCAGTGGTTTTCGCTGTTATTAGTGAGGTTGTGCAGATTGCCACAGTTATTTCAGTGGTTTTCGCTGTTATTAGTGAGGCTTTGCAGATTGTGACTGTTATTTCAGTGGTTTTCGCTGTTATTAGTGAGGTTGTGCAGATTGCCACAGTTATTTCAGTGGTTTTCGCTGTTATTAGTGAGGCTTTGCAGATTGTGACTGTTATTTCAGTGGTTTTCGCTGTTATTAGTGAGGTTGTGCAGATTGCCACAGTTATTTCAGTGGTTTTCGCTGTTATTAGTGAGGCTTTGCAGATTGTGACTGTTATTTCAGTGGTTTTCGCTGTTATTAGTGAGGTTGTGCAGATTGCCACAGTTATTTCAGTGGTTTTCGCTGTTATTAGTGAGGCTTTGCAGATTGTGACTGTTATTTCAGTGGTTTTCGCTGTTATTAGTGAGGCTTTGCAGATTGTGACTGTTATTTTAGTGGTTTTCGCTGTTATTAGTGAGGTTGTGTGGATTGCCACAGTTATTTCAGTGGTTTTCGCTGTTATTAGTGAGGCTTTGCAGATTGTGACTGTTATTTCAGTGGTTTTCGCTGTTATTAGTGAGGTTGTGCAGATTGCCACAGTTATTTCAGTGGTTTTCGCTGTTATTAGTGAGGCTTTGCAGATTGTGACTGTTATTTCAGTGGTTTTCGCTGTTATTAGTGAGGCTTTGCAGATTGTGACTGTTATTTCAGTGGTTTTCGCTGTTATTAGTGAGGCTTTGCAGATTGTGACTGTTATTTCAGTGGTTTTCGCTGTTATTAGTGAGGTTGTGCAGATTGCCACAGTTATTTCAGTGGTTTTCGCTGTTATTAGTGAGGCTTTGCAGATTGTGACTGTTATTTCAGTGGTTTTCGCTGTTATTAGTGAGGTTGTGCAGATTGCCACAGTTATTTCACTGGTTTTCGCTGTTATAAGTGAGGCTTTGCAGATTGTGACTGTTATTTTAGTGGTTTTCGCTGTTATTAATGAGGTTGTGCAGATTGCCACAGTTATTTCAGTGGTTTTCGCAGTTATTAGTGAGGCTTTGCAGATTGTGACTGTTATTTCAGTGGTTTTCGCTGTTATTAGTGAGGTTGTGCAGATTGCCACAGTTATTTCACAGGTTTTCGCTGTTATTAGTGAGGCTTTGCAGATTGTGACTGTTATTTTAGTGGTTTTCGCTGTTATTAGTGAGGTTGTGCAGATTGCCACAGTTATTTCAGTGGTTTTCGCTGTTATTAGTGAGGCTTTGCAGATTGTGACTGTTATTTCAGTGGTTTTCGCTGTTATTAGTGAGGTTGTGCAGATTGCCACAGTTATTTCACTGGTTTTCGCTGTTATTAGTGAGGCTTTGCAGATTGTGACTGTTATTTTAGTGGTTTTCGCTGTTATTAGTGAGGTTGTGCAGATTGCCACAGTTATTTCAGTGGTTTTCGCTGTTATTAGTGAGGCTTTGCAGATTGTGACTGTTATTTCAGTGGTTTTCGCTGTTATTAGTGAGGTTGTGCAGATTGCCACAGTTATTTCAGTGGTTTTCGCTGTTATTAGTGAGGCTTTGCAGATTGTGACTGTTATTTCAGTGGTTTTCGCTGTTATTAGTGAGGTTGTGCAGATTGCCACAGTTATTTCAGTGGTTTTCGCTGTTATTAGTGAGGCTTTGCAGATTGTGACTGTTATTTCAGTGGTTTTCGCTGTTATTAGTGAGGTTGTGCAGATTGCCACAGTTATTTCAGTGGTTTTCGCTGTTATTAGTGAGGCTTTGCAGATTGTGACTGTTATTTCAGTGGTTTTCGCTGTTATTAGTGAGGCTTTGCAGATTGTGACTGTTATTTTAGTGGTTTTCGCTGTTATTAGTGAGGTTGTGTGGATTGCCACAGTTATTTCAGTGGTTTTCGCTGTTATTAGTGAGGCTTTGCAGATTGTGACTGTTATTTCAGTGGTTTTCGCTGTTATTAGTGAGGTTGTGCAGATTGCCACAGTTATTTCAGTGGTTTTCGCTGTTATTAGTGAGGCTTTGCAGATTGTGACTGTTATTTCAGTGGTTTTCGCTGTTATTAGTGAGGCTTTGCAGATTGTGACTGTTATTTCAGTGGTTTTCGCTGTTATTAGTGAGGCTTTGCAGATTGTGACTGTTATTTCAGTGGTTTTCGCTGTTATTAGTGAGGTTGTGCAGATTGCCACAGTTATTTCAGTGGTTTTCGCTGTTATTAGTGAGGCTTTGCAGATTGTGACTGTTATTTCAGTGGTTTTCGCTGTTATTAGTGAGGTTGTGCAGATTGCCACAGTTATTTCACTGGTTTTCGCTGTTATAAGTGAGGCTTTGCAGATTGTGACTGTTATTTTAGTGGTTTTCGCTGTTATTAATGAGGTTGTGCAGATTGCCACAGTTATTTCAGTGGTTTTCGCAGTTATTAGTGAGGCTTTGCAGATTGTGACTGTTATTTCAGTGGTTTTCGCTGTTATTAGTGAGGTTGTGCAGATTGCCACAGTTATTTCACAGGTTTTCGCTGTTATTAGTGAGGCTTTGCAGATTGTGACTGTTATTTTAGTGGTTTTCGCTGTTATTAGTGAGGTTGTGCAGATTGCCACAGTTATTTCAGTGGTTTTCGCTGTTATTAGTGAGGCTTTGCAGATTGTGACTGTTATTTCAGTGGTTTTCGCTGTTATTAGTGAGGTTGTGCAGATTGCCACAGTTATTTCACTGGTTTTCGCTGTTATTAGTGAGGCTTTGCAGATTGTGACTGTTATTTTAGTGGTTTTCGCTGTTATTAGTGAGGTTGTGCAGATTGCCACAGTTATTTCAGTGGTTTTCGCTGTTATTATTGAGGCTTTGCAGATTGTGACTGTTATTTCAGTGGTTTTCGCTGTTATTAGTGAGGCTTTGCAGATTGTGACTGTTATTTCAGTTGTTTTCGCTGTTATTAGTGAGGTTGTGCAGATTGCCACAGTTATTTCAGTGGTTTTCGCTGTTATTAGTGAGGCTTTGCAGATTGTGACTGTTATTTTAGTGGTTTTCGCTGTTATTAGTGAGGTTGTGCAGATTGCCACAGTTATTTCAGTGGTTTTCGCTGTTATTAGTGAGGCTTTGCAGATTGTGACTGTTATTTCAGTGGTTTTCGCTGTTATTAGTGAGGTTGTGCAGATTGCCACAGTTATTTCAGTGGTTTTCGCTGTTATTAGTGAGGCTTTGCAGATTGTGACTGTTATTTCAGTGGTTTTCGCTGTTATTAGTGAGGCTTTGCAGATTGTGACTGTTATTTCAGTGGTTTTCGCTGTTATTAGTGAGGCTTTGCAGATTGTGACTGTTATTTCAGTGGTTTTCGCTGTTATTAGTGAGGTTGTGCAGATTGCCACAGTTATTTCAGTGGTTTTCGCTGTTATTAGTGAGGCTTTGCAGATTGTGACTGTTATTTCAGTGGTTTTCGCTGTTATTAGTGAGGTTGTGCAGATTGCCACAGTTATTTCAGTGGTTTTCGCTGTTATTGGTGAGGCTTTGCAGATTGTGACTGTTATTTCAGTGGTTTTCGCTGTTATTAGTGAGGTTGTGCAGATTGCCACAGTTATTTCACTGGTTTTCGCTGTTATTAGTGAGGTTTTGCAGATTGTGACTGTTATTTTAGTGGTTTTCGCTGTTATTAGTGAGGCTTTGCAGATTGTGACTGTTATTTCAGTGGTTTTCGCTGTTATTAGTGAGGTTGTGCAGATTGCCACAGTTATTTCACTGGTTCTCGCTGTTATTAGTGAGGCTTTGCAGATTGTGACTGTTATTTTAGTGGTTTTCGCTGTTATTAGTGGGGTTGTGCAGATTGCCACAGTTATTTCAGTGGTTTTCGCTGTTATTAGTGAGGCTTTGCAGATTGTGACTGTTATTTTAGTGGTTTTCGCTGTTATTAGTGAGGTTGTGCAGATTGCCACAGTTATTTCAGTGGTTTTCGCTGTTATTAGTGAGGCTTTGCAGATTGTGACTGTTATTTCAGTGGTTTTCGCTGTTATTAGTGAGGTTGTGCATATTGCCACAGTTATTTCAGTGGTTTTCGCTGTTATTAGTGAGGCTTTGCAGATTGTGACTGTTATTTAAGTGGTTTTCGCTGTTATGAGTGAGGTTGTGCAGATTGCCACAGTTATTTCAGTGGTTTTCGCTGTTATTAGTGAGGCTTTGCAGATTGTGACTGTTATTTCAGTGGTTTTCGCTGTTATTAGTGAGGTTGTGCAGATTGCCACAGTTATTTCAGTGGTTTTCGCTGTTATTAGTGAGGCTTTGCAGATTGTGACTGTTATTTCAGTGGTTTTCGCTGTTATTAGTGAGGTTGTGCAGATTGCCACAGTTATTTCACTGGTTTTCGCTGTTATAAGTGAGGCTTTGCAGATTGTGACTGTTATTTCAGTGGTTTTCGCTGTTATTAGTGAGGTTGTGCAGATTGCCACAGTTATTTCACTGGTTTTCGCTGTTATTAGTGAGGCTTTGCAGATTGTGACTGTTATTTTAGTGGTTTTCGCTGTTATTAGTGAGGTTGTGCAGATTGCCACAGTTATTTCAGTGGTTTTCGCCGTTATTAGTGAGGCTTTGCAGATTGTGACTGTTATTTTAGTGGTTTTCGCTGTTATTAGTGAGGTTGTGCAGATTGCCACAGTTATTTCACTGGTTTTCGCTGTTATTAGTGAGGCTTTGCAGATTGTGACTGTTATTTTAGTGGTTTTCGCTGTTATTAGTGAGGTTGTGCAGATTGCCACAGTTATTTCAGTGGTTTTCGCTGTTATTAGTGAGGCTTTGCAGATTGTGACTGTTATTTCAGTGGTTTTCGCTGTTATTAGTGAGGTTGTGCAGATTGCCACAGTTATTTCACTGGTTTTCGCTGTTATTAGTGAGGCTTTGCAGATTGTGACTGTTATTTTAGTGGTTTTCGCTGTTATTAGTGAGGTTGTGCAGATTGCCACAGTTATTTCAGTGGTTTTCGCTGTTATTAGTGAGGCTTTGCAGATTGTGTCTGTTATTTCAGTGGTTTTCGCTGTTATTAGTGAGGCTTTGCAGATTGTGACTGTTATTTCAGTGGTTTTCGCTGTTATTAGTGAGGTTGTGCAGATTGCCAGAGTTATTTCAGTGGTTTTCGCTGTTATAAGTGAGGCTTTGCAGATTGTGACTGTTATTTCAGTGGTTTTCGCTGTTATTAGTGAGGTTGTGCAGATTGCCACAGTTATTTCAGTGGTTTTCGCTGTTATTAGTGAGGCTTTGCAGATTGTGACTGTTATTTCAGTGGTTTTCGCTGTTATTAGTGAGGTTGTGCAGATTGCCACAGTTATTTCAGTGGTTTTCGCTGTTATTAGTGAGGCTTTGCAGATTGTGACTGTTATTTCAGTGAATTCGCTGTTATTAGTGAGGTTGTGCAGATTGCCACAGTTATTTCAGTGGTTTTCGCTGTTATTAGTGAGGCTTTGCAGATTGTGACTGTTATTTCAGTGGTTTTCGCTGTTATTAGTGAGGCTTTGCAGATTGTGACTGTTATTTTAGTGGTTTTCGCTGTTGTTTGTGAGGTTGTGCAGATTGCCACAGTTATTTCAGTGGTTTTCGCTGTTATTAGTGAGGCTTTGCAGATTGTGACTGTTATTTCAGTGGTTTTCGCTGTTATTAGTGAGGCTTTGCAGATTGTGACTGTTATTTCAGTGGTTTTCGCTGTTATTAGTGAGGTTGTGCAGATTGCCACAGTTATTTCAGTGGTTTTCGCTGTTATTAGTGAGGCTTTGCAGATTGTGACTGTTATTTTAGTGGTTTTCGCTGTTATTAGTGAGGTTGTGCAGATTGCCACAGTTATTTCAGTGGTTTTCGCTGTTATTAGTGAGGCTTTGCAGATTGTGACTGTTATTTCAGTGGTTTTCGCTGTTATTAGTGAGGTTGTGCAGATTGCCACAGTTATTTCAGTGGTTTTCGCTGTTATTAGTGAGGCTTTGCAGATTGTGACTGTTATTTCAGTGGTTTTCGCTGTTATTAGTGAGGTTGTGCAGATTGCCACAGTTATTTCACTGGTTTTCGCTGTTATAAGTGAGGCTTTGCAGATTGTGACTGTTATTTTAGTGGTTTTCGCTGTTATTAGTGAGGTTGTGCAGATTGCCACAGTTATTTCAGTGGTTTTCGCTGTTATTAGTGAGGCTTTGCAGATTGTGACTGTTATTTCAGTGGTTTTCGCTGTTATTAGTGAGGTTGTGCAGATTGCCACAGTTATTTCACTGGTTTTCGCTGTTATTAGTGAGGTTTGCAGATTGTGACTGTTATTTAGTGGTTTTCGTTGTTATTAGTGAGGTTGTGCAGATTGCCACAGTTATTTCAGTGGTTTTCGCTGTATTAGTGAGGCTTTGCAGATTGTGACTGTTATTTCAGTGGTTTTCGCTGTTATTAGTGAGGCTTTGCAGATTGTGACTGTTATTTCAGTGGTTTTCGCTGTTATTAGTGAGGCTTTGCAGATTGTGACTGTTATTTCAGTGGTTTTCGCTGTTATTAGTGAGGTTGTGCAGATTGCCACAGTTATTTCAGTGGTTTTCGCTGTTATTAGTGAGGCTTTGCAGATTGTGACTGTTATTTCAGTGGTTTTCGCTGTTATTAGTGAGGTTGTGCTGATTGCCACAGTTATTTCAGTGGTTTTCGCTGTTATTAGTGAGTCTTTGCAGATTGTGACTGTTATTTTAGTGGGTTTTCGCTGTTATTAGTGAGGTTGTGCAGATTGCCACAGTTATTTCAGTGGTTTTCGCTGTTATTAGTGAGGCTTTGCAGATTGTGACTGTTATTTAGTGTGTTTTCGCTGTTATTAGTGAGGTTGTGCAGATTGCCACAGTTATTTCAGTGGTTTTCGCTGTTATTAGTGAGGCTTTGCAGATTGTGACTGTTATTTCAGTGGTTTTCGCTGTTATTAGTGAGGTTGTGCAGATTGCCACAGTTATTTCAGTGGTTTTCGCTGTTATTAGTGAGGCTTTGCAGATTGTGACTGTTATTTTAGTGGTTTTCGCTGTTATTAGTGAGGTTGTGCAGATTGCCACAGTTATTCAGTGGTTTTCGCTGTTATTAGTGAGGCTTTGCAGATTGTGACTGTTATTTCAGTGGTTTTCGCTGTTATTAGTGAGGTTGTGCAGATTGCCACAGTGATTTCAGTGGTTTTCGCTGTTATTAGTGAGGCTTTGCAGATTGTGACTGTTATTTTAGTGGTTTTCGCTGTTATTTGTGAGGTTGTGCAGATTGCCACAGTTATTTCAGTGGTTTTCGCTGTTATTAGTGAGGCTTTGCAGATTGTGACTGTTATTTTAGTGGTTTGCGCTGTTATTAGTGAGGTTGTGCAGATTGCCACAGTTTATTTCAGTGGTTTTCACTGTTATTATTGAGGCTTTGCAGATTGTGAGGCTTTGTTATTAGTGAGGCTTTGCAGATTGTGACTGTTATTTCAGTGGTTTTCGCTGTTATTAGTGAGGTTGTGCAGATTGCCACAGTTATTTCAGTGGTTTTCGCTGTTATTAGTGAGGCTTTGCAGATTGTGACTGTTATTTCAGTGGTTTTCGCTGTTATTAGTGAGGGTTGTGCAGATTGCCACAGTTATTTCCAGTGGTTTTCGCTGTTATTAGTGAGGCTTTGCAGATTGTGACTGTTATTTTAGTGGTTTTCGCTGTTATTAGTGGGGTTGTGCAGATTGCACAGTTATTTCAGTGGTTTTCGCTGTTATTAGTGAGGCTTTGCAGATTGTGACTGTTATTTCAGTGGTTTTCGCTGTTATTAGTGAGGTTGTGCAGATTGCCACAGTTATTTCAGTGGTTTTCGCTGTTATTAGTGAGGCTTTGCAGATTGTGACTGTTATTTCAGTGGTTTTCGCTGTTATTAGTGAGGCTTTGCAGATTGTGACTGTTATTTCAGTGGTTTTCGCTGTTATTAGTGAGGCTTTGCAGATTGTGACTGTCATTCCAGTGGTTTTCGCTGTTATTAGTGAGGTTGTGCAGATTGCCACAGTTATTTCAGTGGTTTTCGCTGTTATTAATGAGCTTTGCAGATTGTGACTGTTATTTCAGTGGTTTTCGCTGTTATTAGTGAGGTTGTGCAGATTGCCACAGTTATTTCAGTGGTATCGCTGTTATTAGTGAGGCTTTTGCAGATTGTGACTGTTATTTTAGTGGTTTTCGCTGTTATTAGTGAGGTTGTGCAGATTGCCACAGTTATTCAGTGGTTTTCGCTGTTATTAGTGAGGCTTTGCAGATTGTGACTGTTATTTTAGTGGTTTTCGCTGTTATTAGTGAGGTTGTGCAGATTGCCACAGTTATTTCAGTGGTTTTTCGCTGTTATTAGTGAGGCTTTGCGGATTGTGACTGTTATTTCAGTGTGTTTTCGCTGTTATTAGTGAGGTTGTGCAGATTGCCACAGTTATTTCAGTGGTTTTCGCTGTTATTAGTGAGGCTTTGCAGATTGTGACTGTTATTTTAGTGGTTTTCGCTGTTATTAGTGAGGTTTTTGTGCAGATTGCCACAGTTATTTCAGTGGTTTTCGCTGTTATTAGTGAGGCTTTGCAGATTGTGACTGTTATTTCAGTGGTTTTCGCTGTTATTAGTGAGGTTGTGCAGATTGCCACAGTTATTTCACTGGTTTTCGCTGTTATTAGTGAGGCTTTGCAGATTGTGACTGTTATTTTAGTGGTTTTCGCTGTTATTAGTGAGGTTGTGCAGATTGCCACAGTTATTTCAGTGGTTTTCGCTGTTATTAGTGAGGCTTTTGCAGATTGTGACTGTTATTTCAGTGGTTTTCGCTGTTATTAGTGAGGTTGTGCAGATTGCCACAGTTTATTTCACTAATTTTCGCTGTTATTAGTGAGGCTTTGCAGATTGTGACTGTTATTTTAGTGGTTTTCGCTGTTATTAGTGAGATTGTGCAGATTGCCACAGTTATTTCAGTGGTTTTCGCTGTTATTAGTGAGGCTTTGCAGATTGTGACTGTTATTTTAGTGGTTTTCGCTGTTATTAGTGAGGTTGTGCAGATCGCCACAGTTATTTCAGTGGTTTTCGCTGTTATTATTGAGGCTTTGCAGATTGTGACTGTTATTTCAGTGGTTTTCGCTTGTTATTAGTGAGGCTTTGCAGATTGTGACTGTTATTTCAGTGGTTTTCGCTGTTATTAGTGAGGTTGTGCAGATTGCACCAGTTATTTCAGTGGTTTTCTCTGTTATTAGTGAGGCTTTGCAGATTGTGACTGTTATTTCAGTGGTTTTCGCTGTTATTAGTGAGGTTGTGCAGATTGCCACAGTTATTTCAGTGGTTTTCGCTGTTATTAGTGAGGCTTTGCAGATTGTGACTGTTATTTCAGTGGTTTTCGCTGTTATTAGTGAGGTTGTGCAGATTGCCACAGTTATTTCAGTGGTTTTCGCTGTTATTAGTGAGGCTTTGCAGATTGTGACTGTTATTTTAGTGGTTTTCGCTGTTATTAGTGAGGTTTTGCAGATTGCCACAGTTATTTCAGTGGTTTTCGCTGTTATTAGTGAGGCTTTGCAGATTGTGACTGTTATTTCAGTGGTTTTCGCTGTTATTAGTGAGGTTGTGCAGATTGCCACAGTTACTTCAGTGGTTTTCGCTGTTATTAGTGAGGCTTTGCAGATTGTGACTGTTATTTTAGTGGTTTTCGCTGTTATTAGTGAGGTTGTGCAGATTGCCACAGTTATTTCAGTGGTTTTCGCTGTTATTAGTGAGGCTTTGCAGATTGTGACTGTTATTTCAGTGGTTTTCGCTGTTATTAGTGAGGTTGTGCAGATTGCCACAGTTATTTCACTGGTTTCCGCTGTTATTAGTGAGGCTTTGCAGATTGTGACTGTTATTTTAGTGGTTTTCGCTGTTATTAGTGAGGTTGTGCAGATTGCCACAGTTATTTCAGTGGTTTTCGCTGTTATTAGTGAGGCTTTGCAGATTGTGACTGTTATTTCAGTGGTTTTCGCTGTTATTAGTGAGGTTGTGCAGATTGCCACAGTTATTTCACTGGTTTTCGCTGTTATTAGGGAGGCTTTGCAGATTGTGACTGTTATTTTAGTGGTTTTCGCTGTTATTAGTGAGGTTGTGCAGATTGCCACAGTTATTTCACTGGTTTTCGCTGCTATTAGTGAGGCTTTGCAGATTGTGACTGTTATTTTAGTGGTTTTCGCTGTTATTAGTGAGGTTGTGCAGATTGCCACAGTTATTTCATTGGTTTTCGCTGTTATTATTGAGGCTTTGCAGATTGTGACTGTTATTTCAGTGGTTTTCGCTGTTATTAGTGAGGCTTTGCAGATTGTGACTGTTATTTCAGTGGTTTTCGCTGTTATTAGTGAGGTTGTGCAGATTGCCACAGTTATTTCAGTAGTTTTCGCTGTTATTAGTGAGGCTTTGCAGATTGTGACTGTTATTTCAGTGGTTTTCGCTGTTATTAGTGAGGTTGTGCAGATTGCCACAGTTATTTCAGTGGTTTTCGCTGTTATTAGTGAGGCTTTGCAGATTGTGACTGTTATTTTAGTGGTTTTCGCTGTTATTAGTGAGGTTGTGCAGATTGCCACAGTTATTTCAGTGGTTTTCGCTGTTATTAGTGAGGCTTTGCAGATTGTGACTGTTATTTCAGTGGTTTTCGCTGTTATTAGTGAGGTTGTGCAGATTGCCACAGTTATTTCAGTGGTTTTCGCTGTTATTAGTGAGGCTTTGCAGATTGTGACTGTTATTTCAGTGGTTTTCGCTGTTATTAGTGAGGTTGTGCAGATTGCCACAGTTATTTCACTGGTTTTCGCTGTTATAAGTGAGGCTTTGCAGATTGTGACTGTTATTTTAGTGGTTTTCGCTGTTATTAGTGAGGTTGTGCAGATTGCCACAGTTATTTCAGTGGTTTTCGCTGTTATTAGTGAGGCTTTGCAGATTGTGACTGTTATTTCAGTGGTTTTCGCTGTTATTAGTGAGGTTGTGCAGATTGCCACAGTTATTTCACTGGTTTTCGCTGTTATTAGTGAGGCTTTGCAGATTGTGACTGTTATTTTAGTGGTTTTCGCTGTTATTAGTGAGGTTGTGCAGATTGCCACAGTTATTTCAGTGGTTTTCGCTGTTATTAGTGAGGCTTTGCAGATTGTGACTGTTATTTCAGTGGTTTTCGCTGTTATTAGTGAGGTTGTGCAGATTGCCACAGTTATTTCACTGGTTTTCGCTGTTATTAGTGAGGCTTTGCAGATTGTGACTGTTATTTTAGTGGTTTTCGCTGTTATTAGTGAGGTTGTGCAGATTGCCACAGTTATTTCAGTGGTTTTCGCTGTTATTAGTGAGGCTTTGCAGATTGTGACTGTTATTTCAGTGGTTTTCGCTGTTATTAGTGAGGTTGTGCAGATTGCCACAGTTATTTCACTGGTTTTCGCTGTTATTAGTGAGGCTTTGCAGATTGTGACTGTTATTTTAGTGGTTTTCGCTGTTATTAGTGAGGTTGTGCAGATTGCCACAGTTATTTCAGTGGTTTTCGCTGTTATTATTGAGGCTTTGCAGATTGTGACTGTTATTTCAGTGGTTTTCGCTGTTATTAGTGAGGCTTTGCAGATTGTGACTGTTATTTCAGTGGTTTTCGCTGTTATTAGTGAGGTTGTGCAGATTGCCACAGTTATTTCAGTGGTTTTCGCTGTTATTAGTGAGGCTTTGCAGATTGTGACTGTTATTTCAGTGGTTTTCGCTGTTATTAGTGAGGTTGTGCAGATTGCCACAGTTATTTCAGTGGTTTTCGCTGTTATAAGTGAGGCTTTGCAGATTGTGACTGTTATTTTAGTGGTTTTCGCTGTTATTAGTGAGGTTGTGCAGATTGCCACAGTTATTTCAGTGGTTTTCGCTGTTATTAGTGAGGCTTTGCAGATTGTGACTGTTATTTCAGTGGTTTTCGCTGTTATTAGTGAGGTTGTGCAGATTGCCACAGTTATTTCACTGGTTTTCGCTGTTATTAGTGAGGCTTTGCAGATTGTGACTGTTATTTTAGTGGTTTTCGCTGTTATTAGTGAGGTTGTGCAGATTGCCACAGTTATTTCAGTGGTTTTCGCTGTTATTAGTGAGGCTTTGCAGATTGTGACTGTTATTTCAGTGGTTTTCGCTGTTATTAGTGAGGTTGTGCAGATTGCCACAGTTATTTCACTGGTTTTCGCTGTTATTAGTGAGGCTTTGCAGATTGTGACTGTTATTTCAGTGGTTTTCGCTGTTATTAGTGAGGCTTTGCAGATTGTGACTGTTATTTCAGTGGTTTTCGCTGTTATTAGTGAGGCTTTGCAGATTGTGACTGTTATTTCAGTGGTTTTCGCTGTTATTAGTGTGGTTGTGCAGATTGCCACAGTTATTTCAGTGGTTTTCGCTGTTATTAGTGAGGCTTTGCAGATTGTGACTGTTATTTCAGTGGTTTTCGCTGTTATTAGTGAGGTTGTGCAGATTGCCACAGTTATTTCAGTGGTTTTCGCTGTTATTAGTGAGCTTTGCAGATTGTGACTGTTATTTTAGTGGTTTTCGCTGTTATTAGTGAGGTTGTGCAGATTGCCACAGTTATTTCAGTGGTTTTCGCTGTTATTAGTGAGGCTTTGCAGATTGTGACTGTTATTTTAGTGGTTTTCGCTGTTATTAGTGAGGTTGTGCAGATTGCCACAGTTATTTCAGTGGTTTTCGCTGTTATTAGTGAGGCTTTGCAGATTGTGACTGTTATTTCAGTGGTGTTTCGCTGTTATTAGTGAGGTTGTGCAGATTGCCACAGTTATTTCAGTGGTTTTCGCTGTTATTAGTGAGGCTTTGCAGATTGTGACTGTTATTTCAGTGGTTTTCGCTGTTATTAGTGAGGTGTGCAGATTGCCACAGTTATTTCACTGGTTTTCGCTGTATAAGTGAGGCTTTGCAGATTGTGACTCTTATTTTAGTGGTTTTCGCTGTTATTACTGAGGTTGTGCAGATTGCCACAGTTATTTCAGTGGTTTTCGCTGTTATTAGTGAGGCTTTGCAGATTGTGACTGTTATTTCAGTGGTTTCGCTGTTATTAGTGAGGTTGTGCAGATTGCCACAGTTATTTCACTAGTTTCGCTGTTATTAGTGAGGCTTTGCAGATTGTGACTGTTATTTTAGTGGTTTTCGCTGTTATTAGTGAGGTTGTGCAGATTGCCACAGTTATTTCAGTGGTTTTCGCTGTTATTAGTGAGGCTTTGCAGATTGTGACTGTTATTTCAGTGGTTTTCGCTGTTATTAGTGAGGTTGTGCAGATTGCCACAGTTATTTCACTGGTTTTCGCTGTTATTAGTGAGGCTTTGCAGATTGTGACTGTTATTTTAGTGGTTTCGCTGTTATTAGTGAGGTTGTGCAGGATTGCCACAGTTATTTCAGTGGTTTTCGCTGTTATTATTGAGGCTTTGCAGGTTGTGACTGTTATTTCAGTGGTTTTCGCTGTTATTAGTGAGGCTTTGCAGATTGTGACTGTTATTTCAGTGGTTTTCGCTGTTATTAGTGAGGTTGTGCAGATTGCCACAGTTATTTCAGTGGTTTTCGCTGTTATTAGTGAGGCTTTGCAGATTGTGACTGTTATTTCAGTGGTTTTCGCTGTTATTAGTGAGGTTGTGCAGATTGCCACAGTTATTTCAGTGGTTTTCGCTGTTATTAGTGAGGCTTTGCAGATTGTGACTGTTATTTTAGTGGTTTTCGCTGTTATTAGTGAGGTTGTGCAGATTGCCACAGTTATTTCAGTGGTTTTCGCTGTTATTAGTGAGGCTTTGCAGATTGTGACTGTTATTTCAGTGGTTTTCGCTGTATTGGTGAGGTTGTGGAGGATTGCCACAGTTATTTCAGTGGTTTTCGCTGTTATTAGTGAGGCTTTGCAGATTGTGACTGTTATTTCAGTGGTTTCGCTGTTATTAGTGAGGCTTTGCAGATTGTGACTGTTATTTCAGTGGTTTTCGCTGTTATTAGTGAGGCTTTGCAGATTGTGACTGTTATTTCAGTGGTTTTCGCTGTTATTAGTGAGGTTGTGCAGATTGCCACAGTTATTCAGTGGTTTTCGCTGTTATTAGTTGAGGCTTTGCAGATTGTGACTGTTATTCAGTGGTTTTCGCTGTTATTAGTGAGGTTGTGCAGATTGCCACATTTATTTCAGTGGTTTTCGCTGTTATTAGTGAGGCTTTGCAGATTGTGACTGTTATTTTAGTGGTTTTCGCCGTTATTAGTGAGGTTGTGCAGATTGCCACAGTTATTTCAGTGGTTTTCGCTGTTATCTAGTGAGGCTTTGCAGATTGTGACTGTTATTTTAGTGGTTTTCGCTGTTATTAGTGAGGTTGTGCAGATTGCCACAGTTATTTCAGTGGTTTTCGCTGTATTAGTGAGGCTTTGCAGATTGTGACTGTTATTTCAGTGGTTTTCGCTGTTATTAGTGAGGTTGTGCAGATTGCCACAGTTATTTCAGTGGTTTTCGCTGTTATTAGTGAGGCTTTGCAGATTGTGACTGTTATTTTAGTGGTTTTCGCTGTTATTAGTGAGGTTGTGCAGATTGCCACAGTTATTTCAGTGGTTTTCGCTGTTATTAGTGAGGCTTTGCAGATTGTGACTGTTATTTCAGTGGTTTTCGCTGTTATTAGTTAGGTTGTGCAGATTGCCACAGTGATTTCAGTGGTTTTCGCTGTTATTAGTGAGGTTGTGCAGATTGCCACAGTTATTTCAGTGGTTTTCGCTGTTATTAGTGAGGCTTGCAGATTGTGACTGTTATTTCAGTGGTTTTCGCTGTTATTAGTTAGGTTGTGCAGATTGCCACAGTGATTTCAGTGGTTTTCGCTGTTATTAGTGAGGCTTTGCAGATTGTGACTGTTATTTAGTGGTTTTCGCTGTTATTAGTGAGGTTGTGCAGATTGCCACAGTTATTTCAAGTGGTTTTCGCTGTTATTAGTGAGGCTTTGCAGATGTGACTGTTATTTTAGTGGTTTTCGCTGTTATTAGTGAGGTTGTGCAGATTGCCACAGTTATTTCAGTGGTTTTCGCTGTTATTATTGAGGCTTTGCAGATTGTGACTGTTATTTCAGTGGTTTCGCTGTTATTAGTGAGGCTTTGCAGATTGTGACTGTTATTTCAGTGGTTTTCGCAGTTATTAGTGAGGTTGTGCAGATTGCCACAGTTATTTCAGTGGTTTTCGCTGTTATTAGTGAGGCTTTGCAGATTGTGACTGTTATTTCAGTGGTTTTCGCTGTTATTAGTGAGGTTGTGCAGATTGCCACAGTTATTTCAGTGGTTTTCGCTGTTATTAGTGAGGTTTGTGCAGATTGCCACAGTTATTCAGTGGTTTTCGCTGTTATTAGTGAGGCTTTGCAGATTGTGACTGTTATTTCAGTGGTTTTCGCTGTTATTAGTGAGGCTTTGCAGATTGTGACTGTTATTTCAGTGGTTTTCGCTGTTATTAGTGAGGCTTTGCAGATTGTGACTGTCATTCCAGTGGTTTGCGCTGTTATTAGTGAGGTTGTGCAGATTGCCACAGTTATTTCAGTGGTTTTCGCTGTTATTAATGAGGCTTTGCAGATTGTGACTGTTATTTCAGTGGTTTTCGCTGTTATTAGTGAGGTTGTGCAGATTGCCACAGTTATTTCAGTGGTTTTCGCTGTTATTAGTGAGGCTTTGGCAGATTGTGACTGTTATTTTAGTGGTTTTCGCTGTTATTAGTGAGGTTGTGCAGATTGCCACAGTTATTTCAGTGGTTTTCGCTGTTATTAGTGAGGCTTTGCAGATTGTGACTGTTATTTTAGTGGTTTTCGCTGTTATTAGTGAGGTTGTGCAGATTGCACAGTTATTTCAGTGGTTTTCGCTGTTATTAGTGAGGCTTTGCAGATAATGTGACTGTTATTTCAGTGGTTTTCGCTGTTATTAGTGAGGTTGTGCAGATTGCCACAGTTATTTCAGTGGTTTTCGCTGTTATTAGTGAGGCTTTGCAGATTGTGACTGTTATTTTAGTGGTTTTCGCTGTTATTAGTGAGGTTGTGCAGATTGCCACAGTTATTTCAGTGTTTTCGCTGTTATTAGTGAGGCTTTGCAGATTGTGACTGTTATTTCAGTGGTTTTCGCTGTTATTAGTGAGGTTGTGCAGATTGCCACAGTTATTTCACTGGTTTCGCTGTTATTAGTGAGGCTTTGCAGATTGTGACTGTTATTTAGTGGTTTTCGCTGTTATTAGTGAGGTTGTGCAGATATGCCACAGTTATTTCAGTGGTTTTCGCTGTTATTAGTGAGGCTTGCAGATTGTGACTGTTATTTCAGTGGTTTTCGCTGTTATTAGTGAGGTTGTGCAGATTGCCACAGTTATTTCACTGGTTTTCGCTGTTGTTAGTGAGGCTTTGCAGATTGTGACTGTTATTTTAGTGGTTTTCGCTGTTATTAGTGAGATTGTGCAGATTGCCACAGTTATTTCAGTGGTTTTCGCTGTTATTAGTGAGGCTTTGCAGATTGTGACTGTTATTTTAGTGGTTTTTCGCTGTTATTAGTGAGGTTTGTGCAGATTGCCACAGTTATTTCAGTGGTTTTCGCTGTTATTATTGAGGCTTTGCAGATTGTGACAGTTATTTCAGTGGTTTTCGCTGTTATTAGTGAGGCTTTGCAGATTGTGACTGTTATTTCAGTGGTTTTCGCTGTTATTAGTGAGGTTGTGCAGATTGCCACAGTTATTTCAGTGGTTTTCGCTGTTATTAGTGAGCTTTGCAGATTGTGACTGTTATTTCAGTGGTTTTCGCTGTTATTAGTGAGGTTGTGCAGATTGCCACAGTTATTTCAGTGGTTTTCGCTGTTATTAGTGAGGCTTTGCAGATTGTGACTGTTATTTCAGTGGTTTTCGCTGTTATTAGTGAGGTTGTGCAGATTGCCACAGTTATTTCAGTGGTTTTCGCTGTTATTAGTGAGGCTTTGCAGATTGTGACTGTTATTTTAGTGGTTTTCGCTGTTATTAGTGAGGTTTTGCAGATTGCCACAGTTATTTCAGTGGTTTTCGCTGTTATTAGTGAGGCTTTGCAGATTGTGACTGTTATTTCAGTGGTTTTCGCTGTTATTAGTGAGGTTGTGCAGATTGCCACAGTTATTTCAGTGGTTTTCGCTGTTATTAGTGAGGCTTTGCAGATTGTGACTGTTATTTAGTGGTTTTCGCTGTTATTAGTGAGGTTGTGCAGATTGCCACAGTTATTTCAGTGGTTTTCGCTGTTATTAGTGAGGCTTTGCAGATTGTGACTGTTATTTCAGTGGTTTTCGCTGTTATTAGTGAGGTTGTGCAGATTGCCACAGTTATTTCACTGGTTTTCGCTGTTATTAGTGAGGCTTTGCAGATTGTGACTGTTATTTAGTGGTTTTCGCTGTATTAGTGAGGTTGTGCAGATTGCCACAGTTATTTCAGTGGTTTTCGCTGTTATTAGTGAGGCTTGCAGATTGTGACTGTTATTTCAGTGGTTTTCGCTGTTATTTCAGTGGTTTTCGCTGTTATTAGTGAGGTTGTGCAGATTGCCACAGTTATTTCACTGGTTTTCGCTGTTATTAGGGAGGCTTTGCAGAATTGTGACTGTTATTTTAGTGGTTTTCGCTGTTATTTAGTGAGGTTGTGCAGATTGCCACAGTTATTTCACTGGTTTTCGCTGTTATTAGTGAGGCTTTGCAGATTGTGACTGTTATTTTAGTGGTTTTCGCTGTTATTAGTGAGGTTGTGCAGATTGCCACAGTTATTTCAGTGTTTTCGCTGTTATTATTGAGGCTTTGCAGATTGTGACTGTTATTTCAGTGGTTTTCGCTGTTATTAGTGAGGCTTTGCAGATTGTGACTGTTATTTCAGTGGTTTTCGCTGTTATTAGTGAGGTTGTGCAGATTGCCACAGTTATTTCAGTAGTTTTCGCTGTTATTAGTGAGGCTTTGCAGATTGTGACTGTTATTTCAGTGGTTTCGCTGTTATTAGTGAGGTTGTGCAGATTTGCCACAGTTATTTCAGTGGTTTTCGCTGTTATTAGTGAGGCTTTGCAGATTGTGACTGTTGTTTTAGTGGTTTTCGCTGTTATTAGTGAGGTTGTGCAGATTGCCACAGTTATTTCAGTGGTTTTCGCTGTTATTAGTGAGGCTTTGCAGATTGTGACTGTTATTTCAGTGGTTTTCGCTGTTATTAGTGAGGTTGTGCAGATTTGCCACAGTTATTTCAGTGGTTTTCGCTGTTATTAGTGAGGCTTTGCAGATTGTGACTGTTATTTCAGTGGGTTTCGCTGTTATTAGTGAGGCTTTGCAGATTGTGACTGTTATTTCAGTGGTTTTCGCTGTTATTAGTGAGGCTTTTGCAGATTGTGACTGTTATTTCAGTGGTTTTCGCTGTTATTAGTGAGGTTGGTGCAGATTGCCACAGTTATTTCAGTGGTTTTCGCTGTTATTAGTGAGGCTTTGCAGATTGTGACTGTTATTTCAGTGGTTTTCGCTGTTATTAGTGAGGTTGTGCAGATTGCCACAGTTATTTCAGTGGTTTTCGCTGTTATTAGTGCGGCTTTGCAGATTGTGACTGTTATTTCCAGTGGTTTTCGCTGTTATTAGTGAGGTTGTGCAGATTGCCACAGCTATTTCACTGGTTTTCGCTGTTATTAGTGAGGCTTTGCAGATTGTGACCTGTGATTTTTAGTGGTTTTCGCTGTTATTAGTGAGGTTGTGCAGATTGCCACATGTTATTTCAGTGGTTTTCGCTGTTATTAGTGAGGCTTTGCAGATTGTGACTGTTATTTCAGTGGTTTTCGCTGTTATAGTGAGGTTGTGCAGATTGCCACAGTTATTTCACTGGTTTTCGCTGTTATTAGTGAGGCTTTGTAGATTGTGACTGTATTTTAGTGGTTTTCGCTGTTATTAGTGAGGTTGTGCAGATTGCCACAGTTATTTCAGTGGTTTTTCGCTGTTATTAGTGAGGCTTTGCAGATTGTGACTGTTATTTAAGTGGTCGCTGTTATTAGTGAGGTTGTGCAGATTGCCACAGTTATTTCAGTGGTTTTCGCTGTTATTAGTGAGGCTTTGCAGATTGTGACTGTTATTTCAGTGGTTTTCGCTGTTATTAGTGAGGTTGTGCAGATTGCCACAGTTATTTCAGTGGTTTTCGCTGTTATTAGTGAGGCTTTGCAGATTGTGACTGTTATTTTAGTGGTTTTCGCTGTTATTAGTGAGGTTGTGCAGATTGCCACAGTTATTTCAGTGGTTTTCGCTGTTATTAGTGAGGCTTTGCAGATTGTGACTGTTATTTCAGTGGTTTTCGCTGTTATTAGTGAGGTTGTGCAGATTGCCACAGTTATTTCAGTGGTTTTCGCTGTTATTAGTGAGGCTTTGCAGATTGTGACTGTTATTTCAGTGGTTTTCGCTGTTATTAGTGAGGTTGTGCAGATTGCCACAGTTATTTCACTGGTTTTCGCTGTTATAAGTGAGGCTTTGCAGATTGTGACTGTTATTTCAGTGGTTTTCGCTGTTATTAGTGAGGTTGTGCAGATTGCCACAGTTATTTCACTGGTTTTCGCTGTTATTAGTGAGGCTTTGCAGATTGTGACTGTTATTTTAGTGGTTTTCGCTGTTATTAGTGAGGTTGTGCAGATTGCCACAGCTATTTCAGTAGTTTTCGCTGTTATTAGTGAGGCTTTGCAGATTGTGACTGTTATTTTAGTGGTTTTCGCTGTTATTAGTGAGGTTGTGCAGATTGCCACAGTTATTTCAGTGGTTTTCGCTGTTATTAGTGAGGCTTTGCAGATTGTGACTGTTATTTCAGTGGTTTTCGCTGTTATTAGTGAGGTTGTGCAGATTGCCACAGTTATTTCACTGGTTTTCGCTGTTATTAGTGAGGCTTTGCAGATTGTGACTGTTATTTTAGTGGTTTTCGCTGTTATTACTGAGGTTGTGCAGATTGCCACAGTTATTTCACTGGTTTTCGCTGTTATTAGTGAATCTTTGCAGATTGTGACTGTTATTTTAGTGGTTTTCGCTGTTATTAGTGAGGTTGTGCAGATTGCCACAGTTATTTCAGTGGTTTTCGCTGTTATTAGTGAGGCTTTGCAGATTGTGACTGTTATTTCAGTGGTTTTCGCTGTTATTAGTGAGGTTGTGCAGATTGCCACAGTTATTTCACTGGTTTTCGCTGTTATTAGTGAGGCTTTGCAGATTGTGACTGTTATTTTAGTGGTTTTCGCTTTTATTAGTGAGGTTGTGCAGATTGCCACAGTTATTTCAGTGTTTTTCGCTGTTATTAGTGAGGCTTTGCAGATTTTGACTGTTATTTCAGTGGTTTTCGCTGTTATTAGTGAGGCTTTGCAGATTGTGACTGTTATTTCAGTGGTTTTCGCTGTTATTAGTGAGGTTGTGCAGATTGCCACAGTTATTTCAGTGGTTTTCGCTGTTATTAGTGAGGCTTTGCAGATTGTGACTGTTATTTCAGTGGTTTCCGCTGTTATTAGTGAGGTTGTGCAGATTGCCACAGTTATTTCAGTGGTTTTCGCTGTTATTAGTGAGGCTTTGCAGATTGTGACTGTTATTTCAGTGGTTTTCGCTGTTATTAGTGAGGTTGTGCAGATTGCCACAGTTATTTCAGTGGTTTTCGCTGTTATTAGTGAGGCTTTGCAGATTGTGACTGTTATTTCAGTGGTTTTCGCTGTTATTAGTGAGGTTGTGCAGATTGCCACAGTTATTTCAGTGGTTTGCGCTGTTATTAGTGAGGCTTTGCAGATTGTGACTGTTATTTCAGTGGTTTTCGCTGTTATTAGTGAGGTTGTGCAGATTGCCACAGTTATTTCAGTGGTTTTCGCTGTTATTAGTGAGGCTTTGCAGATTGTGACTGTTATTTCAGTGGTTTTCGCTGTTATTAGTGAGGTTGTGCAGATTGCCACAGTTATTTCAGTGGTTTTCGCTGTTATTAGTGAGGCTTTGCAGATTGTGACTGTTATTTTAGTGGTTTTCGCTGTTATTAGTGAGGTTGTGCAGATTGCCACAGTTATTTCAGTGGTTTTCGCTGTTATTATTGAGGCTTTGCAGATTGTGACTGTTATTTCAGTGGTTTTCGCTGTTATTAGTGAGGCTTTGCAGATTGTGACTGTTATTTCAGTGGTTTTCGCTGTTATTAGTGAGGTTGTGCAGATTGCCACAGTTATTTCAGTGGTTTTCGCTGTTATTAGTGAGGCTTTGCAGATTGTGACTGTTATTTCA